>PVKS010006509.1:0-78076 GCA_004027875.1 Aplodontia rufa
TCCCTTCCCCTTCCCCCCTTATCTCTAAAAAAAGGATTATGTTGTATAGCTTTTTATCTTATCTGGATTTAACACATGATAATAGACCAACTTTCTCACTGGCCAGGGTGTAGTCCCAACCTCCACAGATGAGTGGAGGCATTCAACCCTTAGTTCTGTGGGTTAAGCTGATTTTACTCAGCATGATCTCTTCCATAGCCATCCATTTTGGAAAGCATTTTTTATCTCCATCTTACTGATGAAAATATAAAGGCCCAAAGAAGTTAAGTCACTTTGCTCAGAGAAGTTCAGTGCAGCTACCACTTGGAACAGCCAATATTCAGAGTGAGGCAGTGGTATGCCCAGGTTGTGTTGCTGGCCCACACCCACACCTGATCATCTCTTCTCTTAGCAAAAGCAGCATCCTTTCAATGAACTTCAGTGTCTGTAATTCAGTAATTTGAGGCTGTTTTTAGTTAAAATCTAATCAAATGGAAACCCAAAGAAAACTGATCACCAGTTTTCTCAAAAACCTACCAATAGAGTTTGTTGAGACATTCTTGATTTTCTTTCCTCTACAATAACCACAATGACTATAATATTCTTTCAGAGGGTCTATCTTCTATGCCTTTAATATTTTTGGGTAATTTCTACTTTGTAAAATGATACATAAATCAAACACACAGAACTTTTTCTTTCTTTTTTTTTACCCTATTCCCCCCTCTCAACCCCAAACTAAACATTGTTAAGTATTTATAGTGTTTACAATCAACGTTGGCTAAAACTAGTTGAATTACAAACTTCTGATCTAGCTGTATATCCATGTTCTCATAACAATGTTGAGCGAAGACTGGAAACTGGCAAGTGGTATGTCTGAAAGTAAAGAATTCAGGAATTGGTGTAGCCAAAGTACCTTCCTTCAGAGCTCTCAATTTGGGGTTCAGAAGTTCCAAAACATAGCCATTGTAACTTTGTTGTAACTATAGTGTTGATTCATGTAATCCTTTATAATTCCAGATCACTTCCTGTCTCGTGTACACAGAAATTTTCTAAATTTCATTTGAGGTTTCTTTTCCCACATACGTTAAATACATTATATCCCTATTAAGAATTGTCCCAGCCAGGTCTGGTGGTGCATGCCTCTAATCCCAGCTACTTGGGAGGCTGAGATGGGAGGATCACAAGTTCAAGGCCAGCCTTGGCAATTTAGCAAGACCCTGCCTCAAAAGGAAAATAAAAAGCACCTGGACATGTACCTCAGTGGTTAAAGCACCCCCAGGTTAAACCCCCAGTACAGTAACAATAAATAAACAAAAAATAAAAAAAGAATTGTCTCAACACTTGCTAGCCATTTTTACAACTTGAAAGGTTATTAGATTTTAAATTTTGCTTGTTGTTTCTTCTCACTATCCTGGTGCCTTTCATCATTTAAGGCCTCCAGAATTTCAGAGATATTACAGAGTGAGAGCAAGGACCCGAGGTAGACCATCTGCCTGGCCGCTATGGAGTTAGAAACAGCTTCTCCTTTGTTTTCTCTGCAGCTCTGCAGGTGTTCCCTGTTTCTGCGCATAACTTGCCAGGACCAAAGAGCCTTCATGGCTCTGATCTTCCGCCCGGTCCCGCTGGTCCTTTAACTGAAAGTCCCCCTCCCTCCCCTGATTTCGGGTGGTAGGACCGAGGACCAACCCTTCCAGGAAGCCTTCTGCTATTCCCCAAGTTGGAATTAATCACTCTCCATCCTCACTTGTTTCCCCACGTTAGCTACTTAATTTTGACTGAAAGCCTCGCTAAAAGAACGTGGTGTATGAAATCAGACTTTTGCCCAAGTGACCATTGCCGTGTTCATTCAGTTGATCCCTAGAAGTTTAGAACCTTCGATACTATTCATCTCTAATACCAGTCTCATTCTTATAACTTGCAAGTATTTTTCTGAACATCAGCCCTTTTGGTCTTCATTTAGTTAAGTTTGCGCCTTGATAGCTTTATCTTTCTCACCTAAGCAGTGAGATAGCTTCTGTGTCCTTGGCACTGTTCCCCTTACAGATGCTCTTCTAAACTGCTTTATGCATCAATGTGTCTTCAGCCTCACTTTGATCCGCAACATCTTTAGGAGCTGGTGGAAACCTCACTTATGAGCTGATACAAACTCTTATTTTTTAGGCAAGAAATTAATCTGGAGGGAGACTGAAGAGACTAACTCTAATTCACCCTGATAGTTAGGGTGACACAGATGGATTATAATCAGGGTCCTGTTCCAAAATCTGAGGGGAACAAATTGGCCACACCAAAATGTGAGAAATAAAATCAACCAGAGTGGTGTTGGTCACATGGAGGTTTATTAAATAAGTCTTCACCTGGCATGTGCCTTCTTCCAATGGGGGCATCTTGGCAATACCCCTAACTCTGATTCTGGAAGTTAATATTCTTTGTTTACCTGGGTTTCTTTCCATTTCCTCACGACCTTGAACTCTAAATTCAATTCACCTTGACTGAGGCAGTCCTCACCCTCTGCTCCTTCACCTGTCTTCCCTTCCCTGTTCATTAGCTTGTCATTGCATAAATAGCTTCCAGGTCTCCACCCACGAGCATGCACTTCTGTCCCACGCTGCATGTCAAAGTCCTCAGGGTCACTCCCAGATCAGAGAGGACCCAAGTTCTGATGCTGCTCAACCCCTCCCTCAGAATTAATTGCTTAACCCTCCTCCTTCACAGTGCCTTCCTCTTGCTTCAGTGCCAGCTCCTACCTCAGTCTGTTTTCTATTACAATTTTTTATTTATCATTTATTTACTAGACTGTATTCCCCAAAGAGAGCTATTTTCTCTTAGCCACTGAGTAACTTCTCAAGGAATGACTTAAATAAATGTTGAGTAAGTAAATGAATAATGAGAAAGGCATTGTGGATATCTGTTGCTTTTCCTACACAAATGCATGTACCCTAAAACTCTAGAAATGTCTTACTGTTAGTTAAGAGCTTTTTAAACCAAGTTTTTTCTAGAAGGAATTGAATAAAGGAATTCCATGATCACAAATGCAAAGTGTGCTAGGACAGGTTTCGTGTATTATGAATCTGTATTGCTCTTTCTAAACATGACCTATGCTTTACTTTCAATTATGACAAATTCTAATTGCTCTTTTTTGGTGTTCCTTACTCTCCTTTTCTATAACACTGAGGGAAAAGACCTGTTTCAACTTCTACCTTCTCACTAAAAACTAAATAACTTCATAAAAAACTATCATGAACCAGTTCCTATAGTTTCAAATTGTACCCAATAGATTCAAGTGAGAATAGAAAAATTCACTCACTCTTCTGGATGTTGCATAGAAACAAAGGCACATATTTAAACATCTAGAAACACCCATGCAGCCGCCTGGATATTTCCTCTTCCACTTGGATCATGGAGAGATTGTGTCTGTAGCATTAGGTTAAAGGTGTTCTCACACCAAACCTAGACAGGTATCTGCTTCTCCTCATCACTTATAATTTGTGACGTCACCTTTTCACTCCTTGAATAAATCCAGGATCAGCCCCAGCCCATATAAATCTGTTCTGCCCCTTGCTTCTGTCTTCATGTGCAGCGTACTGTAAATAATCATAATGGAGTGGTGTAAATAGTTGTGTGGTACACTGGAGACCTCTATTGGTGAGACTCAGATGGTGAATTCATGGCTTGACATCCTAAGGAACAGAAACCGGGTAGGCTTCTGCTCAGCTCCTTTGGGTTCCAGTAGAGCAGAAAGCAACACCATTGGCAATTTTTGCATACTGATTAATCCGTTTATGAAAGCAAATATGTGTATGTTTACCATGCCTTGTGTTTGTATGAAGACATCACGAAATAAGGAGACAGCGCAAATGACAAGAAAAACAATTCATGACCTCCTGTAATTTCAGGGCAATTCATTTTCCGTAGACAATTCAAAATCAGGATAAACACAGCATGGCTGTTACATGCATATGTATGCATCAAAATACATCCAAGCATCTGCAAAGTTCCAATCTGAGAGTTAGGTAGTCAAATATATACTTCACATTTCCAACTTTAAAAACAATATTGTTTTGCCTTTCAATATTTCTGTGATAGAGTTTAATAAATAACCAGGCTTTTGCAGGTTCCTTAAAAGGATGCCTTTCTTAAATTACAAATGCCTAGTTTAAATAATCTGAAAGTTTTAAATTTTTATTTAAATTATAAAGGGAAAATTAACTTCTGATTAAGGAATGATTCCCTCTTAAACACGTATATTCGTCCATGAGTATGTTGAAATTAGTTTTGCAGCTTAAAAAATGAAAGAGCCATAGTTTCTGATAGTTAAAATGTAAAAGGTCATATATGATGCCAAATGTACCATAAATCATTCCTTTGGGGTGGGAAGATTGTCTGACAATGTTATTCCATAAATGTGCAGTGCTTTTCCTTTTTATTTATTTCAAATATTTGCCTTAAAAACAGTAAAACTGCTACCTTATCCACACGTTTCTTTAACAAGTAAAGCTCAGGACATACCAGATGAAAAATGTCTTTGTGCCTAGACTTGGAATGTCCATATCCTTTAAATGGCATTTTAACATAATACATCTTTTTTAAAGAGAAATGGACAGTGAGAAATAGACAGGGATAGAGAGAAAATCAATTTTATTTAGGTTTTTTTTTCACATGGCTTTCGTTGCTCCAACACTTCACTGTATATGTGGTGCTAGGGTTCAAACTCATGTCCTCGCACACACCCGACAAGCGCCAAAACCACCAAGCCACCATCCCAGCCCCCAACATAATACATCTTATTAGACAAAAAGTACTGCTAATGGAAAAAATACTTAGTAAAACATACAGGCAAAATCAGTTCTTAATCACCTTTGCTGTTAGCTTCATTAATATTTTCATACCTGAGTTCTTCTCCATTATTTTTATTTTCACATTAAATAGCTATTTCTTCTGCCTTTTACCCCCACTACTTCCTCCCCCAAACACACACACAAACAGCCTCTTCTTTGGACAGCAAGCCTTCCTTGCTTTGCTGAGCTCCAAGCAGAACGGAGCAGAACACTGAAGTCTGGTACCTGTGCGCTCAATATAAAATACAAATTCCTGTGCACAAGCCGTGATCATTTAATGAACCTTTATTTCTTTGGCACACATACCAGCCTGTCCCACACGCATGTGTAATGTATTCACAATGAGTTTCTAATCCCATTTGAAATGGAAGAAAATGTTTTTACTCTGCCACATGCAACTGCTGCTCATCACAAGGCTCAGACTCAGCCTTTCAGGCTGAGGCCAGAAAAGGGAGATGTTCGGGGAGGTGGTGTGGCCTGTGGTCCCATAATGTATGAGCTCTCCTTTTAGGAAGCACATTCATTTCCCTGCCCTAAAGTTTCTAAGAGAAGGTGGCTTAATAGAATCAGCCTGAAGCAGAGAGTTCTGGGTGTGTGACCAAGCTGGGGGTGAAGGGGCTGAGATCCATTTTTTTTTAAGAGAAAGATGGACGTGGGGTGGGGAATTAATTTTATTTAGTAGCTTTCATTACTCTGACACTTTGTTGTGCACATGGTGCTGGGGTTCGAACCTGCATCCTTGTGCATGCCAGGCAATCGCTGTAACTGCTGAGCCACCGCTCCAGCCTGAGGTAGATTTTTCTAAAGGTAAGAAAGCAACAGGGCTATTGATGTAGACATGAAAGAGGACATCCCTGAGTTCTAATCCCAGCATTGGTGCCTCTAGCACCACCTTTTCTGAATGAGTTAAAAAAAAAAAAGTTATTTTCCTGAAATACACATGCTGTCTCAACAGCTGGAGTTAATAGCTGACTGATAGTTTTTAAATACAGAGTGCACAAGGCTACATTTTGTGGCACCTTCCTAAGCCCTCCAGCAACACCGAACAAAGAACACTTCTGGAATGTGCACTTGGAGTTGAGTAATGATCCCACAAAGAACAGACGTGAAGTCACACAGTGCCACCAAACTCACTTGACTCTTGAAGACTGTTCCATGCAACTCTGAGAAAGACAGGAGTACCTTGTGCTGGCACTATGTGTGCAAACTTTCATTATGAAAGGAAATATTATCAGAGGAAAGAACGAACAGCAAACGTCAGAAAGCTCAAAGAACAAAATGATCCTGGCTCTGCTATAAGCTCATTCTATAACCTTCTTCCTTATTCCTTTTCTCCCCAGCTATGGGATGGGCATTACAATCCTTCCTCTGCTGGGTCCTGCATGAGAACCAAGGGGAACGATGTATGTAAAAGTGCTGGGGAAAGCTATAAGCCCTGTCTCCATGTGTGGGTATTATTATCCTTACTGCTGTCAAAAATTGCCAATGCTGCTCATTGCTATTAGCAAAATCCAATTCCTTTTGTTTGAGTTTTGCCTGTAGAAAGCAATAAAGTGAATAAATAACCATTAGTCAGTAGTCAACATATATTGGAACAGCTGATACACCAAATCTTTTTCGTCTAAAAGCAGAATGCTAAACTAATGTTATTTCAGGGGTTGTGGGGGCCAGGCAGGGAACATTGCAGAGTCAAAATGGGGAATAGACTGGGGAGATGCAGTGGGAGGCAGGGGGCAAAGAAATTTCTTCCTTTCTGCCAAGAAAGCATCTCCAGCTGAATTCCACTCAAACTATGCCAAAAAAAAAAAAAAAAAGTCAGAAAGAAGGACCAGCTTGAGGGGAGGCCTGTTATTGGTCAGCATTAAGACAGTATTGATAGAAAACGTAATGCAACACATTTTCCTCTGCCACACATTTATGAATAATAGCAATTTGCACACCAGCCAACCACCTCAGCATAAACACAGGAGCACTCCTGCTGAGTCTCGGAAAGCCCGCTTGTCTGCAAGCCCACGAGGTACAAGGAGCATCACCATAAAGGTCCAAGCCACCGTGCAGTGCAAACAGTCCTCAGGTCCTGCTGTGCCTTGGCACACTCCGCTGGACAGCTGGAGACTGGAGAAGAGGAGCTGCTGCCAATAACAAGTGACAAGGGATTTTCAAGCAATTTTCCCGAAACCACCAGTCCTGCGCTTTATTATTTCACAGGCAGATATTGCTATGAGCTACATATAGATATATTATGGTGCAGTATATTCTCTATTTATATCTGATGTGATATACAGTAAAACACTCCAGTGCTTTCCCAATCCCATTTGTGAGCTCCAGCAAGGAAAAAATAGGGAGACAATTTGCCACAGCCTTATACTATGCCTAATATAATTCTGGAAATCAGCTATTGCCCCAAACAACATTTTATTACATGCATCAAAAAGATTTAACTTGCTAAGGGTCACAGAAGTGTACTCAGAATGTGCTTCAAAGCTGAGAGACACTAGAGATAGAGGGTTTATTGAACATCTCATTCCCTCCCCCGCCCCCAGGATCGCTGGCAATGAAGTGCTACCAGGGATCATTAAAAAAAGATTGCTCATTTTATGTCGCTTGAATATCTAAAACAGTAGTTATCTAAATTCCAGTGACAAGAATGTTTGGAAGACAATGCCAAGAGATAAACAAAAGTGAGTTAAATCAGGAAGACGGTCTCTGAAGCAATTAGTCTAATGTAATATCATTTTTAATGTAAAGAAGTTACATTTTCTAATTTTCACTAAAAGCCCTGGGTGCTGAATGGGTTATAATAAATGCATGCAATAAAAAACCAGGTACACTCATCTTATAAAGCAGCCTATTAACCAGACTGCTAGTGCTGCAAAATCCAGCACACAGTAAACAATGCTTTTTCTGTTGGAATAATGATGCATAGTTTACTCTTTTATACCATTTAGCACTTGGGGACCACATCCATTTACCAAAATAATACCAAATTAGTACTGTAAATATTGAAATCAGACCTTTCAGGCTAACCAGTGGCCTAATTTTCTCTTCAATCTGCTCTTAATCTCAATTCATCAATAACACTACCTTATTATTGGACTTTGACAGCAAGCTAAGGCTTTTGATAAATTATACATCTCAAGCCAGATTTAAAATTTGAAGCTCAAGTGCTAATTATCTGTACAGGCCTAGTTAATAACGAGATTTCTTGTTAAGTATCTGATCACAGCATGGGCATCATTTGTCAAGATCCTCAAGTCTACCTTAGAGACCGGCTCTTCCAATCCTCCCTTGCCTACCATATGTAAAATTGGGATCTTTGTTTCTATAATAACCTTTTATTAGGAAGCTGACACAATGATTAAGTTCGCTGTAGACACACACAATGAATTAGACAATTACCCTTGCTGCTTTAAACCACTCAGACTCCTAGCAAGACAAAATAATTAATATTGAATTTTAATTTGATGTGTTCCACATTTAAACCCCAATTTGCAAAGTACACCTGGAAAGCTGCCGCTGTTCCCTTGCAGTTTGTGCTGATGAAATAAAGGCTCCTGCCGTTCGAACGTAGAAGCACAGAAGGCACGATGCACCACGAGCACTTCTCAGTGGAGCACAGAATTTTCTAGCATTAATGGGAAAGGTAATTACCTAGGTCTAACTTTATAGCCTTTTCTCTAATGAAACTATAATCTCCCAGGCCTACACACTTTAAGCATATGCATGATTTTAATGATTTCGGTGCCATAACTGTTGGTACACCCCGTCATTTTGAAATGAAATGTCTTAAACACAAAGAATCTGTTAATTATATTTCCAGGCTATTTCCAGCACAAAGTAAGGCTGAGTCAAAGAGAAGCACCATTATAAAGACAACCGAGGGCAGCATTTCTCACATACTCCCTCAAAAAGATGAGGCCCACATAAACATAAGCATTTCGTCTTGTTCCTCCTCCAACCCCCACCTCAGCTTAACCTTACTACCTGGCAAGAGAGCACACCGGGAAGTGCTTCTGACTTCGCTCCCATACAGAATGGGTTCAACACAAGACCATGAACTGTGGCTACTCTCTAACCAAATTTCCTTTCAGAAAATGATTAACCCTCCTAGTTAAGGGCATTTCAGTCTCGCAGGAGGAGTTGGGAATTAATGCAATTTTTCTTTCCTGAAAAGGTTGGGGTTTGGGAAAGGAAAGGTGACTTTCTTCACAAAAGCATCACACTGAGCCAAGATCGAGATACCAAATTAAACCGGACTGTCTGTTTTAAGACCTACTAAGGCAACTTGCGTTATTACAGGTATGAATGAAGATCTGCAGTGCATTATTAGGAAATCCCATAGCCGCTACCCATCTAGATCAAGCAGTCTGGATCCCCGTGCAACAGAGGCCATGGCCCTTCTCTCTTGGGGCTTCCGCCTCTCCTGCCTCCTGCTCCAGAACTATCTCCCCCCAGGCTGCCTCCGAGTTGGCTGGTAACCAGAGAAGGACCAAACCCTGCTGAGGTGTGCTGCTGGACAAAGTCAGGGACCACGGATAAATGGTAAGGATCACAGCAGCCACTGGGTTCTGCGAGGTCTACCAGGGCCAGGAAAACTTCCTCTCGCCTCTCATCAACGGCACAATGGATTCAGAGATTCTCATACTTTGTTGGCCCTCAGTACTAAATAGAAGGCACATTTTTCTGAGCACGTCCCTCCCACCAGCTCCCTGCAACACCCAGACAACTACAAAGTTCTGAGCAAGTGGCTTCTGAGCTTGAATTTGATTATTTGATAAGAGAGATGAAGAGCAGTTTTATTGATAGCTTACAATATAGACTAAACAGTCACTTACTTACGAGTCTCTGAAAGCCCACAACTATTTCCCCCATGCTATAAATGAGGTCTATGTGAGGAGAACAAAATGATAATCACTTTCTGAGATAAATATCCTGGGAAAAGAGGCAACTTCTCGGAGCTCTCAAATCTGTGGAATTAGCAACACTGCATGTCTTTTTAAAAGTTTCTTCTTTTTGATTATTCCCACTAAGCTATTCAACAAAGTACTTAATAAGGCTTTTCCTCTCGATCACACCAAATATGAATGTAGGCTGTGTAGGCCACAAACTGCAACCTTGGGCACACTGGTAACCTCTCTGAGCCTCAATTTCATCAGAAGTAAAATAGCAGTGAAAATTATCTACTTTCTAGAGTTGTTATGGGGATTAAATTGGATAATGGACATTATGCTCTTGGGACAATTGTCTTAGCACATGTTTAATAAATATTTGTTGCTGCTAATGGTGTTGTTAGTTGTCATATTTGAAAGATGTTTCATACTCTTTCTTAGTAGCCCGTAAATGGATCATTTCCTTTTGGGGGCCTAGCCACCACACAGTTCAAAAACCACAAGCGCCTCGTTTCTAGGAATGACAGACCATCAAAAATATTTCTGTTCCTCAGGCAGGATTTCCAATTAGAGACACAGGTTCAAGTAAATATAATTGGTGGCTATTTTTAAATGACCCTATATTTTATAAAAACACTTAAAGGAAATATATTGCATTTTTTAATTGTACTAGAAAACCTAGACAACATACAATTTACCATCAGAACTACTTTTATGTCTACAATAGAGCAGTGTTAATTATACACACATTTGTGGTGTAAACTATCTCTGGACATTTTTCATCTTGCAAAACTGAAACCCTACCCACTGAACAAGCCCTTGGCAAGCACCATTCTTTCTAAGAGTTTTACTGTTTTAGATGTTTTGTGTAAATAAATCATGCAGTATTGACCTCGGTGTAACTGGCTTATTTCACACAGCACAATGTCATCAAGGTTCAACCACATTGTAGTATATAACAATATTCCCTTTTCAAAGGCTGAATAATATTCTATTGTATGTATAAACCACGTTTTCTTTATCCATTCATCTGTCAATAGACACCTGCTTCTACCTCTTGGTTTTTGTGAATAACGTTCCAGTGAATGTGGTTTTCAAGAGATGATTCTAATGGGTAATTCTGTGTTTTAGGTTTTTTTAGGAACTTCCATACTCCTTTCCATAGGGACTGCCCCATTTTATATTCCTAGCAACAGTGCACAAGAGTTCTACCTCCTCCACATCCTAACACTTATTATTTTGGTAGTGGCCACCCTACCAAAGTAATATCTTATTGTGATTTTGGTTTGCATTTCCTTCATGATTATTAATGTTGAGCCTTGTTTTGTACACTTTTTGGCCATTCATATGTACACTTGGAGAAATATCTATTCAAGTCTTTGGTCCATTGTTTAATTGGATTACTTGTATTCTTGTTGTTGAATAGTAGCAGCTCTTTACATATTCTGGATATTTACCTCTTACCAGATGTATGGTTTGAAGTATTTTCTTCCATTCTGTTGATTGCCTTTTCACATTGTCAATTGTTTTCTTTTCTGCAAAGAAGTTTTTTTTAGTTTGATGCCATCTCATTTGTCTATTTTTGCTTGTGTTACATGTGTTTTTAGTGTCATATCCAAGAAACCATTGCCAAATCCCATGTCATAAAGCTTTTCCTCATATATGTTTCCAGGAGTTTATGGTTCCAGGTCTTATATTTTGGTCATTGATCCATTTTGTGTTGATTTTTGTGCATGATATAAGGTTGGGTCTAACTTGTTCTTTTGCATGATGAGTTTTTCCAAAACCATGGTTTGAAGAGACAACCCTTTCCCCCTTGCATCCTTATCTAAGCTCATTTGACTATATACATGAGGACTCACTTCTGGGCTGTCTATGCTGTTCTGTTGATCTGTGTGTCTGTTTTTATGCCAGTACCAGTCTATTTTTTACTGTAGCCTTCTAATATGTTTTAAAATCAAGAAGTATGGAATCTATAGGTTTATTTTTCTTTCTCAAGATGGTTTGGGAAATAAATCATATTTAGTGTTATTATTTTTGGCTGATGGGAATATGGGGATCCTATCCGCTTTTGCAACTACAGATTGTATTAATGAGCAAACATAAATGGGTATATATTGGTAGACTTGGAGAAAAATAAAGCATTATTTTTCGACTGCATAATCTTGATTCAAACTTCTTTCTGCTAATGGTGTAAAACTTAACCCTGCTAATTTTAAATATGTAGTTGGTGTGATAAAATGATTTTCAGCTAAAAATGATGGTATCAGCCCAGTTTCAGTCCAGCAGCTAATGCCATGTCCAGTTAGTCTCTCCTCCCCATCTCTCCGCTAGACAACAGATGATGGCAGTGAGTGGGGTGACAGGTGGGAGGGAGAGAAGGGAGATTCTACTGCAGTCTGCTGCTGGGCTGGTTCTTGGAGGGTGAGGCCTGTGCTTGCTTTGACAGCTGGTAATAGGATAGTCTGGTGGACTAGAGCTTTCGTCATAGGTAAAATTCCAGAGATGCAGCCAAATTTCTTCTCCAGTAAAAGGTCCAGATTTTATATATATTAGAGAGAGGGACAGTGAGAGAGAGAAAGAGAAAGAGAGAATCAATTTTATTTAGCTTTTCACTTGGATTTCATTGCTCCAAGACTCCATTGTGTACATGGTGCTGGGGTTTGAACCCGTATACTTGCACATGCCGGTCAAGTGTCATAATCACGAAACCACCACTCCAGCCCCCAGGTCTATATTTTTTATGGCATCCCTGGGTTTTCCCAGCCATGCCAGGGGTAGTTACATCAGCACGGGCCTCAACTTATCCTAGGCTCCAATACCAAACAAGGCAAAACCTCCAAGAACAGGGAGAGGGAGACAGGCTTTGACACCCTATCATCACCCCACTACTCTCTCCCTTGACTCAGTTGGCAATGGATGTGTCAGCAAGGCTGATGTGCAAAACCAAATCTGTCTGGGCAGCAAGACACCCCACGCCACCACCACCACTCCCTGGTGCCTGCTGCCGGTGTTCCCAACTACAAGAGGAAACTGATAGATGGAGGGTGCAGTCAGTTATCAGATGAAAAATAAAACACAAAAAGTAATATATTAAGTTACTAGTAGGCCACAAGTTAAGAATTCATTAATCATTCTACTGTAATCAAAAGGAAAAAATCATTTTTAAGATTCTGGGGGACAGTTATAAGAAAACTCTAAGGAGAAGGTTGGTGGGATGGGCTGTAGCCCCACCTTGCAGCTGATCCTAGGACCACAGCTGGCCCTCATCATTTCCCTCCTTCATACCTATTCTAGTCTCCCCTCACCCTCAACTACCACCCCTGCGAGTCTCGGTAGCTCACCTAGTAGCATAACCTCAAACCTCATCCCTGAGGCTTCTGACCCTTGTCACTTGCCCTTCTCAAGCCAAGGTTGCTGCATTTACCAATTTACAACTAAAACCGACTAGGGAATACCAAGGGTCACCCAGCTGGATCACCTGGAGGCTAACACACTACTCCCCACCCCATTAGGAAACTGCAGCCCACCAGCTCCTGCCGGATAGAGTCAGAAGATGATGCCAGAATGGTAACTCTTTTTTCTGCTTGCTTTTTCCTGACACAAGAAGCCCAAAGGGCCCTGGTAATACCTATGCCTTATAGTCTTCCTGGATCCCTGGGTGCCAATGTTCTCCTTTTGGGACCAGAAATTAGACCTAGCAGAACCTCACAGCACATCAGCTGTGAGAAGCATAAATTCCCCCAAGGGTGTCACTAAGAATGATAGTGAGGTCTGCCACCATACTGCCTTTCCCAGAGCAATGTCTTCTTCCTCCTGAGCGCACAGTGACATACAAAGATCTCTAATGCCAGTGGAGCTCTGGGTCCTAAAGGATGGCACCTAGGCTCCATAGAATTCCCTTAGAAGAGGGACATTGGACACAGTGAGAAGAGAGCCATGTGAAGATGGAGGCACCGTATGACAGCCGCAGAGGGGACCAGAGTGATGCATGGCTGAGCCAAGGAGCACCTAGTGGCAGCCACTGGAAGCATAGAGAGAGGGGCCTGCATCTGATTCTCCCCCAGGGCCTCCAGAGAGCACCAACTTTCTCAGCACCTTAATTTTGGACATGCAGGCTCTAGAACTGTAAGAGAATAAATTTCTGTTAGGACACCCAGTTTCTGGTACTTTACTGCAGCAGTCTTAACGCGCCACCCTCCTTGATCTATTTGGAGGGTCATATTGAGCAGCGCCCTTGTGGCTACCCTCTGTTCATCCCTAGGAAGGCCGCACTCTGTAACCATCCAGAGCTCTGCAGTTGCAGCTCCACTACGCTCTACGCTTGCTGCTTGCTCGGGTCACTCTGTCGACCTGGCTTCTGAAGGTTAAGCACCACCACCAGGCCTGTTCGGTTCCATTGTCTGGGACTTTGCTACCAGGGTGCCCAGTTCTGTGGCCACATCTCCCCGACCTCCAGAGATGAGCCATTGCCAGACTGTACAGTGACACAGATTTTCCCTTCACCAGTGGATTCTGTGCAGCCTTCGTAAGGGGTGTAGCCTTTGAAACTCCCCACGGGACATACGCAGATGGTGAGATTTCTGGCTTTTCACAATACACCTATGTTGACATCTCTGAGCCTTTAAGTCCCTTCTTCCTCCCACGGCCATGGCAATTCTGGCATTGCAACCTCACTTAGTGTAGGCCATCTCTATTCTCATGCTTCTACCCGCCATTCTAGAAGCAAGCTGGCACCATCTCCTGGAGTCTCCAGCAAGCTTTTAAATCCTGCATGTACTTGGGTTAAGCAAACTCAGAATTCACTCCCAAATTCCCTAGCGTATGCCAGTACAGGATGCCACATCTTACAATTCATTTGGGATGAAGTCCCTTCCTCTTCCCTCACATGCTGCCCATGCCTGGTTGGATTTATGTTCTGACTTAACATGTTATAGGCCCAGTGCACAGAATGGGAGGAGGTGGCAGACCATGGAACAAATGTGTCTCAGGAGAGAGAAGCCTCTGCATTGCCTGCAATCAATGGCGGTCAGACAGGTCAGAACCGAGCAATTAACCCTGTAGACACAAGGAGATCCAGACATCTCCAGAGTGGGTGGGGCACTCAGCGACCTTGGGAATGGTGTTTAGCAGCAGGGACTAAGTTATCTCACATTTTAACTGCTGGTGTGAGTATGCTAGTGAGTCCCAGAATGGAAGATACTTGAACATGAATATTTGATAGGAGGAGAATCCCTGAGGAGAACTTGTTGAAAATGAAACTTTTCAGTCTCAGACGCCTCCCCAGAGAGTCTAATCCACAGGTGTGGAGCCTAGGAATTGCTTTTAACAAGCCTTCAAGGAGAATGCAATACAGGAGGTCCACAGAAGGTTCTAAGAAATACTGTTACAATAGAGGGAGAGAAACAGAGTAAAGGCAGGAAAACTGGAACAGGAGGCAGCAGGCACAGAGGCCAGAGAATAGAATCAGCCAGGCCCAGGGACTCTCTTTCCATGAGAAGTTGGCAGGCCAAGTGCAGAAGCCACGTGCATCCGACTCGTGGGTTTAAAGGTTTTCTGGAGCAGTGCATTGAGAGGATGCACCTAATCAGGGATTATGGTGAGAGAAAAGCTCCAAGTATACAATCAGCTTGTGTCCAGGCTGGGTAGGAAGGAACAAGAGCCAGAGGGTGAAAGATAGGGTGAGGGTGGGCTGAGATTCAAGCAACTCAAAGTTTCCATAAAAATCATAGATCTGGGGTTGGGGATTTAGCTCGGTGGCAGAGCGCTTGCCTAGCACTAGCACGCACAAGGCCCTGAGTTCAGTCCTCAGCCCTGAAAAAAAAAAATCATAGATCCATTGTGAGGAAGAGGGAGTGTGGCAGGAGGAGACAGTGGTCACCTTTCTCATGTTGAGCACGTCTGGGTCATGGAAGTCCTCAGAGTCCTGAAAGTGGGGTTACTGAACAAGAAAAAGAGAGAAGAAAATGGAAGTGACATCTGGGAATTGCAACAGGAATGTGGCAGACTGAAAAGCACCTCCTCCTGTCCCTGGAATGTTACTCTATATGGCAAAAAAAAAAAAAAAGAAAAAAAATTTTTGCATAGTAATTAGGATCTTGAGAGGGAGAGATATTTATCCTGACTTGTAAAGTTGCGCCCCAAATCCACCATGTACTTCGTTTTAAGGAGGCAGAGGGAGATTTTTATATACCCAGAAAAGGAAAGGAAAGTTTGTGACCCACCCAAAGGCAGAGACTGGAGGGATGCCGCCACAAGCCATGGTTGGCTAAGGGATGCTGGCAATCACCAGAAGATAGAAGAGGAAGGCAAAAATTTTCTCCTCATGCCCCCAGGTGAGCGCCCCCAGGTGAGTGCCCAGAGGTGAACCTGCCAGCTGCTACCTTGATTTCAGCCCTCTAGTGCTGATTTCCATCACATGGATGCTAAGTATTCTAGCTCACAGTGGGTTGGCAGAGTCTGATGGTTCGAAGGAGAGGAAACGCTGAGCAAGATGAACCTCAGGCTCTTAAACAAAGCCAGAAGGGTCACTGTCTAGAAACAGCCAGGAGGGAGTAAGATGAGTGCCAGCGCTCCTGGCTTCAGGAGTGTGTGGAAACTCCAAGCTTCCCTGGTGAAGTCACTGTATGATCTTATGTCACGTACACCTGAAAAAGAACCAATTAAATAAAAAGAGTCTTCTCCCCCAATGGTGCAAACTTTAGAGGAAGGTGGATCTAGAAACTCAACCAGACTCTGGAATTGATCTTTTTTTAAGGTGGCAGGCCCATGGCTATGTAGGAATAAGCTTTCTACTGTTCTTCTGTTGTAATTCTTTATCAATACTTTTGTTTTAGTTCTAACCTTAGATTTAAGATACAGAATACATGAAACTATGACCGTCATGTGTCTTCCCACATGACAAACGGGCACAATCTGATTTTATTTTGTTTTGTTTTTAAGAGAGAGAGGGACGGTGAGAGAGTGAAAGAGGGAATCAATTTTATTTAGTTTTTCATGTGGCTTTCATTGCTCCTACGCTTCGTTGTGTACGTGGTGCTGGGGTTCGAACCCATGTCCCCGCACATGCCAGACAAGCACTGTTAACAGCCGAGCCACCACTTCAACCCCCACAATCTGGTTTTGAAAGGTCTGAAGATTATACAATTTGAGAGGCCTTCTTTAAGAAAGAAGAAATAAAGTTACAAACAAAAAAAAATTAAATATTGCTCTTGGTTTTATTTGGAGCAAATAAAATTAAATCACAAAAATTAAAAATTTTAAAAACTAACACCACAAACATCACAAAATCTAGCAAGATACATATATATTTACAATTAACTTCCCAATATACCTCTAATTTTTTTCTATATTTTTGACTGCATAGTTTGAAAATTTATGGTTTAGTCTTAAGGTATTCACAGTAACAATTAAAATATATATTTTAATAATTGCCACTGCATTGTATTGAGATACAATAATTGCTTAAATCAAATTATTCTTATGTATGTTTACTTGATGAAAGTGTCATTTTTGAATCTCCATTTTTCTGACTACTGAATCAGTGGCAATTTTTTGTGCCTTTTCATCTGGAACCACCAGATTTTAGAGGAGCAATATATACCAGTATTATAATACTGATATAATGTAATCTTCATAAAGCATACCACCCACCTCAACAAAGTTGATAACATTGCTACAGGTTCTACCTGCCACATAGGAATTCCGATTTTTTTAAAAGGTACATTTATATGTGGCATATTTATAATTGTATACTGCATTATCAAGAACATTTTGGAGAGAGGAAAAGTTCCATTTTGACCAGACTTTAGTGAAAACCAAACCTTTTATTCAAAAATGTTTACATCTGGATTTTTTTTTTTTTTTTTTGAGAGAGAGAGAGGCGGGGCAGGGGGGGGGACAGTGAGAGCCAGAGAAAGAGAGAATCGATTTTATTTAGTTTTTCGTGTGGCTCTCATTCCTCCAACACTTCATACATACATACACACTTCATTGTGTACATGGCACTGGGGTTCAAACCTGCGTCCCCACACGTGCCAGGCAAGTGCTGTGACCACTAAGCCCCTGCTCCAGCCCCTGGATTTCATTTTAAAGTTCTCATTGTGTTCCTCCTCCACTGCCCACCTATGACTAGTGCCAGGAACCATAGCACACATTCGTATCGTGATCCTGCCTCTGGATCTGCACATTCTCACCCATGCAGGTGCGTGTGCCCAGTAGGCAGCAGGATCATTCCTAAGAGTCCAGCAGAATGCCTAAAAATAAATTAAACCACACTCAGAGACGACTACAAACCCATAAACGTAGCCCTCTAAACACCTACTCAACTTCCCCTTGTCAGACCTGATAGCTGCTCAACACCACCCAATTCAAGAAGAGATGCAATGGGGAGAAAGTGGACGAGGAAAGAGACATTGTCAAAATTTGGGGCAATTTTTTCAAAACTGCAATCCTATGAACACATTGCTCCATTTTTATTTGGTTTTACAATGAATCTACCCAAAATACGTTCAGAAAGGCTACCTTCTTGCCAATAGTCATTTTCAGAAACCTAAATCATTCAGCTCTGAGTCTGACCTATTTGAATAGACTCTAAAATAATCCTGCTTAGTCTAGTCCCATCCCAACAAACTCCATGGGACATTCACCTTCGTTTGCTGTCCTGAAATTTGAGTGTTGGATACACTGATGTGAGTGGGTCCTTGAAGTGGAGCCTACAAATGCTTGTGGTTGTCAAGGTCTTGCCAATGTGATGACCTTGGGGTGCAATGTCCTTCCAAGTTCATTTTGCATCATTATTTGAAATTGATATGTCATAAAATCAGAAAATGAATACTGGGTGAGCATCAGCTTTTAATTAAAATGTTTGTCGACAGAAATGAAATGCATTGTAGGAGAATGCAGCACATGTAAACCAGGTGTGGTGCAAATAATTGGTAGGAATGGATCATAAAGACTTCGTAAAGACTTCACCAATCACCCAGCTCTTGTCAGTTTTGTTCCATTATCTATCGGATGGGTGCGACAACATGTGCTTATGAAGCTTCTCTAGCGATGGGAAAGCAGAACCCAGAGCTGCAGCTTTGCAGGTCTGTAGAGTATGTTGGGTGAGTAGAACAGCTCCTGCATCACATGAGATTAAAGACATGTTTCCAGTTATTTATAAGCCCATGTCTTCCGTTTCAAAGTAAATTAAAATGCTCTGGGTTCTGAATGAGGCCAAGTGGCAAAGGTTGGAATAGAAACACCACCTTCCAGCAAATTCACCAACCCCAGGGCCTCGTTTTCCTGCTCTTTGCTCTTATCCTGGAGTCTGGGAACTGGCAGTCACCACTCTCCCCCTTTTCTAGTTAGGATTTGCCCCGATCCTTGGACCAATCAGAGTCATAAAGGGGACTCCAGAGTGTGAGCATCCGAAGGCCTCAGGCCTGGTCAGATCCCTGAGCAGCTGCTCTTAAATACCCCCCTGTGAGCGAGCGGACTCCTATTCCTGCTCGTAGGGTAAGAAATGCAGTCAGCCTAGTTAGCATTTGGTGCAGTAATTAATCTCCCAGAGGCTAAAAGACATGGCATTAAATCTGTGTTCAGGTTATAGAGCTACAATCATGTGGAAAAGTTCAACGTCCTTACTTTAACACTTTCTCCAAAAGCTGTCGTGATACATCAAAAGATTTAATTAATTTTGATCTTTTACTAGCTAAAGGGGAAAAATGAAGACAAAACAGGAATATGGTAAAAAAAAAAATAGCTCCAATTTAACTACATTACCCAAATTATCCACATCCTATGAGAACATTGGAAGGATTACCCGTATTGGGGGAGGGCCATTTAAAGTGTTGTTATAAACTGTTCAAATTTAAAAAGGTAGATTTATGTTGAGGTTTCAGGAAAGATGTATTAATACCTGTTGTTCTTTGTTGGAGGGGGTAAATGTATGGAAAGAATGGGGGCACTTTTGACAGGTGCCTGCAGGAAATGAATCTGCATTCACTGGGTACTTCACACGTTTCCCCCCTCCTCATCAAATTCCCTGAGGAAGTTGATACACTCACCATTTTACATACAAGAAAACTGCGGCCCAGGAAACTTATATAGCTTGCCCAAGGCCCCAAAGCTGGCAAATGACTAAGCCAGAATTCAAACCCAAGTTCCTCTGTCTGCCACGCCTCACCTCCACCGTGTTACCTTCCAGGAGCTCCCAGCAGCCCCAACAGTCAACTTGACCTGAAGTACCAACCCCCATCTTCTGAGCCCAGGCCTTGAACTGCCCTCTTATGAAAAAAGTCCTTTGTCTCACAAGTAGAGGGAAGATTTTAAGATTCCAAGAGACTATCCTCTGTTTTCCTGAAGTTGCAAATGACTAATTTTATACTTTTGTGTATGTGTGAAGGGAAGCTTGGGTTGGACCCTATAGAAAGAATTGCTCATGTCTACCTTGCACCTCCAAAGACTCCCCTAACTCAAGTGATGAAAGAGGTTATGCAAGTCCTCTGCCACAGCAATTGGCCCAGGAGCTGGGACAATGTCAAATAGACTTTGAAGCCACATGCTGAAACGGCAGCGGGTCCCTTGATAACTGCACAAAACAGAGCCAGCTGTCCTTCCCTGTCCCAAGCCACCCCAGCATCCCAGAAAACCCACTCTAGACTGTTGCCTGGATGAGGAAAAAATTTATTTCATTAGAGCCATTATATTTGGGGTCCATTTGTTATATAAGTTGAGCCTACTCTAAATGATAACAGCCATCGAGAAGTGCAAATTTTATTCTTACCTTCACTCTAGATTCTTCCCTTTAGAACACTTCAAGGTTTCCTGCAATTTTATCAGAGCTTCTTTAAAAAAGCATTATGAGTCCATAGCTATAGTACATATGTAAAAGTGGCCACTTTCATAAATAATAATAAAACATAAATACCAAAAATATAGACATTTACAAAAACATACAAATAATAAAAATGTTTTCTTCCTTTTAGCCAGTTTCTTTCCAGGCTTCTAAGGAAAGGTTAGATTTACCAAAGAGTGACCTAACCTGGAAAAAAAATTACTATTTTTCATTTGGTATTGACCCAATACCTGAAAAAAAGAGATGAAAAATATTCCTCTTCTGTAGCACACCAATCCTACAAACAGTATTGTTCCTTCCATTTTTACTTCTCCACTGAAGAAGTCGTCAGATTGCTCATCTTATTAGTTGAAAAGCTGAGGCAGTGTGTGGAGTCCTGGCTTATGCATAACGAGTTTGGAAACTCTAATTTGACTTACCCTCAGTGGTCTTGCCCGTGTCCTCCCTTGGCCATGTACTTCCCTGTGGTCAATGACCGAGGATAAGTGAAGCTAGGTACAGCACCTAATACCTCCTTGCAGGTACATTTAACAGACACCTTGTTCATATCAGTTGCTTGAAACTTGGGCTGCTTTGGATCCCAGGATTGACCTGAGAAGTCCATTACATTTGGTGCAGTGTTTTCCAGATGTATTTCCTGAATCAGCAACATCAGCGTTACCATCACCTGGGGCTTGACAGAGGTGCCAATCTCAGGTCCCTCTCCAAACCTTCTGACTCAAAGTTCATGAGGATGACCCAAGCTGCAGGGCTACTGCATTGCCACGATACACCACGACAGCAGACCTTTGCAATCAATGATCACGCAAATGAGCTCCCCGAAACTCACATCTCTCATACACACACACGCACGCACACGCACACACACGCACGATGGGGGACATGTCCAAGGGACAGAGTAGCCAACTGAAAGAGCTCCCAATGACGGAAACTGGAACAACTTGAGCAAGAAAATAAAGAAGTCTCAGATCATAATCCCAAAAATAAAACAAATATCCATGAATCTATACTGGTATAAATAGATGGTTGAATAAATAAATAAATGGACAGTAAGAGACAACTTTCCTGGGGTAGAAGAATTTCAAATAATTGATATTAATGGCAAAGCATCTCAGATGCAGTGCAGCATAGCTTGGGGTTTAAAGTCCAACTTGAGTTTGAATCACCAACAAGTTGTATGACTTTGGAAAATTTATTTCATGTCTTAGAACCTGTTTCCTTAATCATTAGATAAATGAAATCTTGATTTCAAAGCCCCAGGCAGAGAGAAAAGAACTAAAGAAATCGTAGGCATGTAGGTGTGTGCACGTGTGTGTGCGCGTGCGCGCGTGACTGTGTGTGTGTTCAAGAAAGACAGAACTCCATGCCTGGGAAGAACAGCCCCTGGAAGAAGCTCTGCATGCTCAGGGTCTCCTCTCTACCACAGTCTCATAAACTACTCTTGGAGCTTGGTTTACTGCTGTGCCACTACTAGAAATAACCACCAGAGGGGGCGATTTCGCCCCTGTTCGCCATTCAGACTCCCCCCACAATTTGGGGGTCTTCCCCTCCCAGGCCCAGAGGTCAGATCCCGTCTAATATTGCTGCAAACCAGGCAGACCTCATCTCAGCATCCTCTGAGTGAAAAGCAGGCCCCATGAAGGACAACTGACCTCCTCCCCTCTATTCACCCCAATGCCAGCTTCCCTGACTTCCCAGCTTCTGGGGAGAAAACAAAACAAAACAAAACAAAAACGTTTTATATCATCCAGGACTTCCAAGACTGCCAATGCTTCCCTCTCTGGTCCCAGTCCCTCCTGCTCTCCATCCTTAGGCCTTGGTCCACAGGTGTAAGGGATCGCTTTGAACCCTGTCTCTCTGCCACTTGCCTGCTGTACAATTCTGGGTTTGTAACTTAGCCTCTGGGAATCTGTCTTAAGATCTGCAGAAGCATCAGTTTCACAGGGTCACCAGGAGGACTAAATGAACCAATGTATGTGAAAGTGCTTTGTAATTGGAGAGGACCATAAGAGTATAATGCATCCATGCTACCACTAGCTAGCTTTAGCAGGAGGTCACACGACTTCGGGGGCGCCACACCTGCCAATACTTTCCTTTTCCTATGAACTCTCTTCCTACTTCCTGTTTCCCCAAAAAACCTTGAAAAGCACTCAAGGGTTCTTTTGCCTCAGTTTAGATCACATATCCAATTTTGAGGAAGGGATGTGTTTAAGCATGCCAGAGTCCCTGTTTCGTTACATCTGTCTGCTTATGATTCTTCACAGATCCTCAGTGCACTGAGGAAGATGGATTTTACTGTAAGAAAGGTCACGCTGAGGGAAAGGGAGTCTTTGGGTAAGAAAAGCGCTCCTAGAAGACCTACTAGGAGTTTCCAAAATATTATAGAAAAGTGACTCCTTGGTTCTGGACCAACGTGAAGAAGCCTGAAATAGAACCTGGGAGCTTTTGTTTCCAGAGCTACCACAGCTTGAAGGGTGTGGTGGGGAGAAGGGGTGCAGACAACCAGACTTCACTATGCCTCTGCTTCCTTGCCTGGAAAGTGAGATAACAAACTGCCCTCCCTGCACTCCTCAGGGTTTCCAGAGGATGACAGAAAAGAATAATAATAACAAAATTAATGCTTAGCAGTTACTAGGTGTCAGACACTGTTTTTAGTTCTCAAATTCTCAGAACAAATCCATTTGGCTGGTAGTATTACCCTCATTTTAGAGATAAGGAAACCGCATCCATGACATGGCATTAGCCTTGGATAACTAATACATTTGTTCTTGAATGTTCGATAATGTTTCTCCCTCAGTTGTAACTCCATATTCATCTAATAAATAAAAAAATAGAGATAAGGAAACCAAGCCCCAGGGCACAAGAGCTTTTCAAAGTGCTTACAAATGGTTATCATGATTGAATATAAACGTCCAAGACATTGACACTTCTGCCATATTGCTATACCTTATGAAGATGTTGGTTTTCACTAATCAGATGATAGAGGTAAGGTTTTCTGGGTTTCCGTAGAGCAGGACCCTTCACAGCAGCACTTTTAAGTGAAGTACAGAGGGGACATTCTCTTTCTGGTTCAAAGTTCAAATGAATTAGGTAATTGGAGAATTCTGTTTCAAGATGATGTATGTAATTTGCACATCAATGATATCTTTCAAAGTACCAACATCCTTCCTTTCCTTAGCAATCCCACTCCTTGTCCTGAATTTTCTTCCAGTTCCTCTCCAATCCACTCCCAACTGCAGATCCCAAAGTGAGTGGCCCTTTAATTCCAGGTGTCACCTTCCACTATTTGTGTCACAGATGCATGCAGTCCTCAGAAGTTGCTGCAGGACACAATTCCATCAGACTGCTGCTCTCCCTCTGGAGCAAAGCAGCAGAAGCCAGAGGCCCTGAGAGGTCTGGAACCTGGAACATGTCCCTTTGATCTGCTGTGCTAGGCCATCACTACCACCCATAGGTTCCTAGCTGGAAGATGTCAGAGGGTAAGCACTTACTTGTGACAGTGGAAATTTTTAGTAATTATCAGGTCTTCCTTCTCAGTACCAACAGGTTTTATGTCCTTGTATGTCAAGTACTGGGCTAAATACTGTGCTAAACTGGATTGTTGTTTTTAACAGTCTTTTGAGATCCACACCATTTATACCTGCCATTTTACTTCTAAGGTTTAAAAATCCAAGGACTCTGGAGGTTGGATGTAGCTCAGTGGTAAAGCACTTGCCTGGCATGCATGAGGTTCTGGGTTTGATCTCCAACACCACAAAAAAATAAAAAACAAAAAACAAGAATTTCTGTAAATAAAGTTTTTTGGAACCTACCTGTACCCATTCAGGGAAGTATAATTTATGGCTGCTTTTGTACTGCAGTAGTTCAGTTGAGTAGATGGAACAGATACCCAGATACCATGCGTGGTTTGCAAACTGAAAAGGTTTGCCAATCCCTGCTTTGGAGTCAAACTGCCTGCCAGTCTTGGCTCCACCTCTTACCAGTGGTATGACCTTGAACAAGTTATTTCTCTTCTGTGAGCTCTGGTTGTCTCTTCTGTAAATTGGCATAATCATAGAAACTACTCCCTGGGATGACTGGGAGAACAGAGTTAAAATATAGCCCCACATGTGACAGCAACATCCACATCACAGGAGAACTGGTTTAAATGCAAACTCTGCTTCACCCCAAACCTACTGAATCAGAAATTCTGAGACCAGACCCAGCCATCTGTGGTTTAACCAGTTCCCAGACATTCCTGATGCCCACTAACGTCTGAGAGCCACAGACTCTATTTCAACTAGTTGTCACAGTAAGTGCTAATAAAGTTTCTCGATTATTACTTCAGATTGGTACATCATCTCTGTGTGTATTGTGGGCTTATCTTGAAAATGAGCCATAAATTCTGGAGCTCCTTAGTAAGAAGAATTACATTTGACTTTTCTTTTGTGTCCACCTAATACCACACACACCTTAAGTGCTTCTTCAACACTATTCAATTGGCTGAACAATTTCTTTTAAAAAAATGGGGTTCTTTTTCTGGGATCTGTGAAGCAGGTGTGGCCTTGGAGAATCCTTGTGTCACCCCAAGTTGCAAGCATACTTTTGCCTGTACAGTTCTGCATTTTTTTTCTGTAGATGCTCTGATGTTTTCATCAGAAGGATTCCCCAGCATTTTAAACACCACTCCTCCAAAGCACAGACACCCACAGGTGAAGGATACAAAGTGCCATTGCACTGGAGTGGGACGGCATGGATGGGTCCTTACCCCCTTTCATGGAGCCGAGTAGGAGCCAGAACGTAAGATGGCCTCCCTGTGCTTTCATTTCCTCTCTCTGCCTCTGCATCTTCCTCAGTGATTCTCTCTCTCATGCATACAGCTTCCCTTCTTCCAGCTGCTAAAGAAAGTGGGGTAGACAAAACTCTGCATCGCATCATGAAGATGGCTGTTTAATTTGAGATGAGTGTTACATTACTCATTGCTCTGAGCCCGCTTTGATCCACCAGCATTTGCTTCTTTTATCCTCATGGAGTGCATACATTAGTGCCCTGAATGCTTTGCCGTCTTGTTGTCTTTTAGATGCTGTCAGAGATTATTTACTAGGGAAAGCAGATGGATATCTTGTTTAATGTCAAAATAATTACTATTTGGTTGGCCTGATAGTTTATTTACACTTTTAGTATTTTTATGTTTACATCAAAAGGACATTGCTGAAATTATATTTTGCCTGTTAAAATAAACAGGATATGACAACCTTTTTTTAAACCTAATTTTTCTATTTGATGAATTGGTTTATTAAAATGGTTAGAAGATAACAGAACCAAGTGGAAATGGTCATTCAAATTGAAATATACAGCTGCATGCTTCTTATTTGTATAAAAGTTGGAAAGAAGCAGTAAACAATACTTCAAACAAGGGAGGCACAATGCAGAGTTAAGAACAAGACTTCATCCCCAGTTTCAAATCCCAACTTTGCCACTTACTAATCGATGTATTTTAGTCTGGTTTTTCAACCTCTCTGAGCCTCAGTTTCTCTTTTGGCCAAATAAATATAGTGATTATTGTGAGAGTTCAACAAGTTTATATGTATAGGGGTCTGAGTATATGCAAATGCTATTGCCTATTGTTAAACATAATTCAACAAGTTTGAAATGGTGAGAGGGAGTAGGCTCTAAAATTTTACAAGAGTCCCAAAGACCTGGAATGAGTCTCCATGAATACCAACTTTCAAATTCTCTGGCCCTGCGGCCCACTTGTCTGTTTTCTGAATCAGGAAGCTTTATAATTTCCAAAGCCATGACTAACTGAACAAATAGTTCTGTTTCTCACCTAGAAAGGTATAAAAAGAAAGGTTTACTTGGCACTAATGTTCCTGGTGTCCGTTTTTTAGGGACTGTCCCTGAGAGAGTTCACCTGCTCCAAAGACTCTCTAGCCACAAATCGTTATTCATTTTCTTTTATCTTTCTATTTTTTGAAGAGATAGGACTATTTTTTTTAAGAGAGAGAGAATTTACTTTATTCATTTCTTCATCTGGCCTTTGTTTCTCTGACACTTTGTTGTGTATGTGGTGCTGGGGTTTGAACCCAGGTCCTCGTGCATGCCGGGCAAGTGCTCTAGCCGCTAAGCTACCATTCCAGCTCCCTGTTATTTATTTGCATTTAGCAATTTTTAATCCAGCTCTCTAGTTCACCATAGAATCTCAAGGGAGGAAAGTTGACCTGTCAGGTTACAACCACTGAGCCACCTGGAAAAAGCCAGAGGGGATGGGGATTCTACAACTGGGAGCGCTTCTGCTTATCTTGACTTTCCTTTGCTGTGTTGTTACTTCTTTAATCTTCAGGCAACCATAGCTTTCTTATCAAAATTAGTATATATTACTAGATGTGAATTCATGAATTAGGTCAAACCAAATTGTTTCTAGTTGTTTTTCTGCAACTTTGCTAGCTAGCTAGTAAAATAAATGTGTTGATTTAGCCTCAAGATTTGCTTTCTCAAATTCAAATTATTTCTCAAGTTTATAATGCCTTAAGGAGATTTGTCTTTCAGCTTGATGTTGTTTCTTAGAGTAGTTCTCTCCACCCTGGGAGGATGGAAACAGAAGGGCTGCATTCATGTGTTCAGTTCCCAGGTTTGGGGTTCATTTTGTCTGTGGGCCTTTTGAACTGCATTCTTTGCCATGGAGAGAGAGGTAAGGTGATAGAGTCAGGACTGGCTGCGAATTCTGCAAGGCATGCTATACTCCCTGGAGGTGGGTCAGATTGGAGCTGGCTCCTTAACTTTTCCACAGCCCCTAACAGGAATCCAGGAGCCCCACAAAATACACATTCTATGGTGTACAGATTACATACAGTACACTATTTCTTGGCCCACAAGGCAGGAATTACACATTCCTGCTGCGTTGTAAATTCCTTATATGTGCCTGGCATTAAAGACCTGGAAATAATAATTTTTTATTATTGCATAACCAGAAATTTCAGGAATATCAATATTCAAACAACAAAGATGGGCCCCAACACAAGGTCACAATTTAAGTCAAGCACTGTTGTAAACAACAATTTTATTAGGGTCATAGTGGACCATGATGTGTTGGGACGAGAACTTCAAGAGGCCCTTTAGGCTTCTTCTGATACTAAGAACTTTAGAAAACCACATCATTTTACAAAAGAAAAACAGAGAAATTTTAAAGCACAGGATGTAGCAAAATGGAAATACACTGCTGGTAGGAGTGTAATGTAGTTCAAACATTTTGGAGAGCAATTTGCCAATATCCAGAAAACTCAAATATGTGCATGCCTTATGATTTAAATATTCTACTTTGAGCAGCTCTACCTTAGGAAAGAATCTCATATAAATGCCTAAGCAGACAAGCAGAAAGATGTTCTCTGCAGATTGGTTTCAACAGCCAAATGCCAAGAAACTGCCTGACCATTCATCAGTAGAGAGATGGACATAGCTATGATGTGCTCATACAATATAATGCTACGCAGCAATTCAAATAAACTGAGCTACGTGCAACAACATGGATAAAGGCTGGAAACAATGCTGAGAGACTAAACAAGCTGCTGAAGGGTATGGTCCAGTATGATGTCATTTATGTGAAACCAAGGACTATATACAGATTCATACATACCCAGCAGGAAGATAAACACAGAAGGGAAGAGTGTGCATTAATTTCACAAGAACAGTGTTTGTAAACAGGGAACTCAATCTGGGAGGAACAAAAATAGGTTTCAACTGCATCTGTAAAAACTTAGAAGACAGGGGGCTGGAAGGGGATGCTCAGCAGTAAAGGTGCTTGCCTGGCATGTGCAAGGACATGGGTTTGAACCCCAGCACTTACACAGCAAAGTGTCCTAGCAAGGAAAGCCACATGAAAAACTAAACAAAATTGATTCTCTCTCTTTCTCTCTCCCTCCCTCCCTCCCTTTTTCTCAAAAAAAAAATTAGAGGACAAATATATCTAAAGACAATAAGGTAACTCTTATTTGTGGTTCACACAGGTATTTTTTTAATTCCCTTGACTTCACGTGCATATGGCCTCTTTTACAGTGCTCACAATGAAGCTAGCAAAACAACTGGTTTTTCCCTTGAATAAATTTTCTATATAAAGTCCTTTATGATCATTAACATCTTTAATTCTCTAATCTTACAGTATCTTGTCTTTCAGGAAAAGCGTTTTATTTTCTCATAAGTTCTTTCTCCTTCAAGTCCACTCATCCAGAGAATTGGAAGTCATTTCCTACTTAAACTAACTCACCTATATCTGGAAGAATTGCCCCTCTGCCAATAGATCCTATTCCTCTTAGGCATTTCTGATCCCCAAGGGTATCATGACACTTTTCCTTAGCTAGTTTATGAAGGTACTATTTGTTCCCTCATCCAGATCATTAATAACTCTGTCATATGTTTCCATCTGATTCTCTTGCTTCCTGACTAAGCTGATGGAGAGACCTCCCTCTCAGCAGAGACACTAAAGTTACCAGTAATTCCAGAGGATTTCCATTCTCTCACCTTCGTACGTGCTTTCTCAGGCTAAAATAAAAACCTAAAGGATATGTTGCAAGTTAAAAACAAATCTATTGCCCTGGTTTATCCCAACTACACAGTTAAATCTTTTTGGTAGCCCAAATGCAAAGAAATTTAGTTATAATTTGATCCAATAGGTCAAGCTTAACTAAGTGGCTGGCTACAGTGGTACACACATGTGGTCCAAGATACTCAGAAGACTAAGGCAGGAAGCTAAGGAGTTCAAGGATAGCCTGGGCAATTTAACAAGACTATTATCTCAAAAGTAATATTATAAAAAAAAAGTGTTGAGGATGTAGCTCAGTGATTGAGTGCTTACCTAGTGATGTCCAGTGTTCAAACCCCAGTAACTCCTCCAAGAAAAAAAAATTAGCTAAGTTGAAAAACCAATATCCACATTTTCTTCAAGCTAAAAAATAAAAATCTTCAAGGTCAATTTTTTAAAATAGATAAATTGCTACAGGGCTGCTAAATAGAAAATTTTAAAAAATTATTGCTTGGGATGTGTAATGGTTAATCTGAATTGTCAACTTGATTAGATTAAGGTAGTTTAAGATTAAAATGCATCTAAGATTGAGTCTTTTGGTTGTGTCAGTGAGGGTGTTTCTAGGAATGATTGACATGTGGGATAGCAAACTGAAGTGGAGACCCACCTTAAGTGTGGGCAGCATCATCCAATAGGTTGAAGACTTGGATGGAATAAAATCCAGAAGAACTATGAAGCAGCAGCTGATGTAAGTCCAATTCTTCTTAAACTGGTTCTTGATGGTTTCTGACATCTGAGGATGTCAGACTCCAGCTTCTTCACTTTTCACAAGACGACTTTGCCCAGCAATTCTGCAGGGAGTTTCCAGGCCTTCAGTCCAGACTGGGATAACATCATTGATTCCCTTGTTCTGAGGGCTTCAGCATCCTGGACTACACAGCTACAGGTTTCTCTAGCTCTCCAGCCTGCATGTGGCCATTCTGGGACTATCCAGCCTCTAATTGTATAAGCCAATCTGATAAATCCTTTTATGTGTGTGTATATATATACATGTACATTATGTGTGTGTATATATACATGTATATTATGTATCTGTGTACATAATATATTTCATATATATTATATATTATATATATTATATGTATAATATATATATTTTATATGTATTGATTCTGTTCCTCTAGAGAACCCTGACTAACACAGGGTGTTTACAGGTATCTGTCTTCTTCTGTTTTCCAATCCCTCCCCTCTCCAAATAGAATTAATGGGAATACATCAGGCAAGGTGGCACACACCTGTAATACCAGTTACTCAGGAGGCTGAAACAAAAGGATCACAAGTTCTAGGCCAGCCTCAGCAACTTAGCAAAAACCTCTCTCAAAATAAAATACAAAAAGGATTGGGGATGTAACTCAGTGATAAAGTGCCCCTGGGTTCAATCCCTAGTACTACAAAAACAAAATTTTAAAAAAAAGAATGGGAACATTGTGAAATGTAGGGGAAGGAAATCTGTGGTATCATAAATAACCTTAAATACAAAAGCATAGGATCATTTCGAAGACCCCAAGGTCAAAATTTTTGAACTAAGGAAAAAACTCAATTTCTGTTATGTGTCTCCATAATTTTATAAGCATGCTCATTCATGATAAATTATTATTATTGTGGAGCAGATGGATGAATCTCAATCATTATACTATAATGGAAGATTAAACATTTTCTTAACTTCTATTCATCAAATTAAGTCTTTATACTCACAACAAAGGACAATGCATCAATGTTATCATCAGGGATTTTTTAAATATAACTTTAGCGTGAAGCATAAGAAGACATGATTAATGTACTGACAGAAGTAAATACTAAACAATGCACATTAGTGTAGATGAGAATCACTTTTCCAGTCCTATCTGTGGCTTCTCAGTCCATGATGAAGTATGTCAAAGAAAAATGACCATAAAAATCATTTGCTCTTTTATGTATTTCAGATAAATCTTTACCTGTAAAATGTTACCTACTCCCTAAAACTGTGGGGGATTTTCTAGGAAGGGAGGAGAAGAGAGTATCTGTTCAACTCCTAGCAGGAGACATTTAACTATCATAAGATTTGGAAGTGAATGGTGGGAATTTCACAATCCAGAGCCTTTCCTATTCACTTTTTTCCAACATGCATGGTTAGCCTGAACTACTTCAGTTCCAAAAACAGATCCAGTCTTTACAGCATCTGGGAGGGCAGTTTCACAATCTCCCTCAAGAATACATTTCAGTACTTATCATCATTACCAAACACTCACTGTAGAGATGGACTTAAAGAACTGACAGCAGAAGAAAAAAAAAAACTACACAGTGGAACAAAGAGCACTAGCCTTGGAGTTAGTTGGTGCACTTGACCTTGAGATCCAAGGTCAAGCCCCTGATCTTCCACTTTATGGACCAGAGCACATCCTGTTTAGTCTCTTTTTTTCTTTCTCTTTTACTTATAACATTTATTGCCTTCTCCAACCAGACACACATTAAACTTTTTGCATATGACATCTTGGTTCTCTCGAAAACCCCTCCCCACTACATAGGTCTAATCCCTCTTACATTCACTGTGGTTGCCTTGCTAATTTATACAAGAATTAGAATACAGCAAACTATGAAGGATTCAAGAAAAAAAACTGGAATAGTTAACAGGCCTCCTCAATTGTTCAATAAAATATCAATAGTTAAACATATGAAAACATAATAAAGAGCACCAAATATCAATTACTGTGCATCAGCACAGAGTTCATAAAGCATGGTGATCCCCAGCTGAGAGAAGTGCTGATTTTTAATATGAAAAAAATCTTGCCACAACAGATTTTCCCTTTGACTCAACAAAACTTTAGAGGTAATTTTTTCACTCAATAAAGCCCAATGAAGCAGGGTGCTAAGTGGGAAGAAGGAAAACGATGCTCTGGATACAACTCTGTATAAAGTACAACACCAGAAAGACCAAGCGATGGTTCTGTGTCTGCTGCACCTTACGGAGCGGAGCATCGCTTCTCAGGAGGTGATGTGAGAAGGTAGCAGGAGGTTGTTTAAATCCCTGCAATACTGGAGAAATTACTCCTATTTCTTGACCCTAAAGTAACCTTTCTATCTATCTATCTGTTTTTGGTTATTATCCAGAAGTCATGTCAGATCTTGAGGAGCCCTGACTCATCCTTTCACAAATTAATTATCACTGAACAGAACTATGACTTACAAACTATAAAAAAAGACAGGATGAATCCCAGAATCAGATCACTTAATTCTCATTTTTCTCTTTCTCATAAACATACAGTACATGGGTGTGCATGTACACATTCAGTTTGGGTTCCAGATGAAAAATTTATAATGCCTAAATCTCAATCCTTGTTTAAGCCCCATTGGCTTTTACTTGTATACTTGGAAGAAGAGATGAAAATGTTTACTCACCAATAAGATGCAATGGTGAGAAGAACACAGTCAGATTCTGACCTTATAGGGAAGAAAGCAAGCCTGGAGGCAGGGTCAAGCAGAGGAGGGGGTCATATACTCGTCATTTGTTCGGGAAGCATGCAAGCAAATTAAAAGAAGCATGAAGACTCCTAAGTGCATCACTAAAGCACAGTTACAGAACAGCACATACAGGATGGTCTCAGTCTGTAAAAACACACATGTGCATGCACACTAGGAGCATCTGCACTAAGGCATGACAGGGGTAAGCACTGGGTTTCCATTTTCTTGTTATCATACATATTTGCCAGATTTCTTCAATGTAAAACCACTGGTTTTGTAATAAAGGTTTTGCTAAGGTAATTTGTTGGAAATGGACTACTGTATCTACACATCTCAGTCTTGCTTCACTGCTCCATCTTTTCAGCACAGTCTCAGCCCCAGGGAAATGCTAACATTCTCCCTGTGAATTGCGCTATTGGAAAAGGGACCAGTATTGAAGAATGTGCTAGGGTGGAGACCATGATTGCTGTGTCTCTTCCCTGCCCTCTCCAAGACAGTCAGACAGATACACACACACACACACAGAGCAATGCCTCTAACAGAGACCCATGATTGATTCTTAGTTTTACTCTTTGTTACATGGTCCAGACAAATGAATTAACTTCTCCTCACCTCAAATTTTTCAATTGTTAAACGTGGTTGATAATACTTACCTAAAAGTGTGCTCATTAAGGGTAGGGCAACCTCCCCAAACCACAGGGCTTATGTAATTCCATTTGTGGCAAATTCATTTCTTTCTTTTTTTTTTTTTTTTTTTTTCCAGAGCTGAGGACCAAATTCAGGCCCTTGCACGTGCTAGGCAAGCGCTCTGCCACTGAGCTAAATCCCCAACCCCTGCATTTCTGCTATTTCATTTAAGCAGTGAGATGTCATTTATGTGGGAAAATTGTTGCTCATGTTTGCTGACAGTTTGAACCCGTAGTTTCCAGGCCTAATAGTACTAAAGCCTAAATATAATTTCTCACCTACAAGAACCACTGCCACAGGGAGAAAGAGTCAACGCCTTTTATATGCAAAATTATACACTTTCTTATTCCACAAAACAGGGAATTTTACTTTGACAAGAAAGAAGGTATAGAAAAAGAAGAGAATAAAATGCTCTTATCTCAGTTCACAATTGGAGGAAAAAACCATACAAAGGTCCCTGTATTGCCCTGTTCGTGTTCTGTGGTATTTTAAGCGTGTTATAGGAGATGACTGGAAAACTCATCTGATGTCAAGAAACCAACTGCTGTCAAGAGCTAGCCAAACCCTCCTCTGTCCATTTCCCAAAGTGTCCATCAGTATCTGTGATGGACTTGCCAAGAACATAGCATTCACATAGTAAGGGAGGAAGGACACTGATTGTATGGTTAGTGGCTAAATGAAAGTCCAAGGAGCAGAGATGAGTTTAAAGATTTACTTAGTGAAATATACTCCAGCATGTGCAGTGTAAACTCCATCTTCAGAATCTCCTAGGAAACTCACTTCTGGATTATTTTTAAATGTTTTAATGCAAATAGATTCTTTCTGATGAATTTAAGGAGGTGTCATGTGCTAATTATGAAGGGTGCCTTTGGGGCCAGCCAGTATGTGGGTCACTTGATTATGAATGAGTTTAAGGGCCTATCCTACTCAAACAAACCTGGGCAAATCCACTGTTCATAGTGTGATGCTAACACTTTCTTCATGGGACTTTGATCATCAGGTTAGATGGCAAGGTAAAATTTCAGTGATGCTACATGAAAACCACCAAATGTACCCAACCAACTGCTGCCCACCCAGCTCAACCATCTTCCTTGAGACTGTGACCTCCTGGGTGCTATTCTTGCCCTTCTGTATCCAGAATAACTGACCCATCATTACCTCCAGAACATACTATTTCTAAGGGGTTCCATGAGCGTTTTATTAAACCTTCAATCATTTTTATTAATTTTAAGATCAAGAATCACTTACTACTGTACACAGTGCTTTGGGGTTTCAACAAACATCTCTCTCTTTTCAAGAAAATTCTTTGACTTTATGTCACTCTTCAGAACTGTATTAAATCCCTATTGTTATAAGTAGACTGATAAGTGCCAGGATCCCATATGGAAACTGCTCTAAGTTTCTCAACTAGTAAGAGATCTAATTGAGGGAAGTGGATTCTTTCAAATAATGGAAAGTCTCAGGGGGTGAACATCAGGGGTCTCCTCTGGATTGAGTTATAAGGTCCTAATATGATCACCACGATACAAAGACATTTATGCTACTGTCCGGTCCCAGCCGGCAGGAACCGGATGGCTCTCAATTGGCGGTTGACTGGGAATGAAGTAGACCCACTGGTCCTGAGTTCTCCAAGCACTTTGTTTTTCCCTCGCTCACACTAGAGGCCTCCAAGCACTTCCTTCTCCTCCATCTCTCTTTTAGAGGCAAGGCCTTTACATACATCTCCTCTCACTAGAGGCTTTTACATCTCCTTCCTCTTCACCAGAGGCAAGGCTTTTACATTTAGAGTCAAGGCTATTCACATTTTCTCTTTTAGAGTCCCTGTTTCTACCTCTGCTCTGTTTCTACTGCCGAGGCTCTTCTTCTCTGTTGCTGCTGCTGCTTACTAGTGGCTACAACTTTTTCCCTATATGCCCGGTATTTATCTGTTACAACAACCAATAGGGATACAGTGCAAACACATTCAACCAATTGTAACAAATGAGTGGCCTAATGGCTTAGTCATGCGGTCAGGCAATTTGCTAATTACTAGGGAAGATACAAGCCAGCTGGGCCTCTTACAGAGTTGTTCACCACTAATTCTTTTCTCTGATATCTGGACAGGCATCATGTTGGCCTTAGTCTCCAACATCTCCTCCTTTTTTATTTTTTCTGAGAGAAGAAAGACAAACAGGTGACTGTGTCTGTCTTAGGTGTTGCCATTCACACCTCCCCTTCTTACACGTCATTGGAATAAGGTGCAGCATAAGGCACCCTTCCTGTCTTAGGTTGATAAGGGGGTTAAAGGGACTTACCCATCATTGACTACCAGCCCCTTGAGCCTGAGCCATCCATATCATTGTTGACTCGTGGTCATTAACTCCAAGGGCAGCATAAGCTTACTCGATCCCTTCCATGACTGAAAGCCTTTTTACCGCAAGACCAAGCACAAACCACATAATAATGATGACACTGGCCACTCCTCCCCAAGACTTAGCCAGATTACTTAGGTAGCTAAAACTCAGTCCAGGCAGGTTATAAATACTTATAGACCCAATGTCCACCAAAATGTCCATTTGTTCTTGCAGTAGATCAACTTGTTGGTTCACGGTCAATAGTATACTGAAGCGGGACCTGCAGGTTTTCTTCCTTGATCTGTACCGGCCAGAGGATGTACTGTGGGGCCTGCATCACTACAATGGTCTCAAAAGTGAAAGCATTCCAACATTGTGACAAATAACAATCATCAAAACAATTATATGTGGTAACATTCAAAAGAAACATGAAAGGTGACAGAACACACACTAAAGTCAGAGCAAACAGCATTGAAAGCTCCCATAGCAAAATTTTCCTCCTTCCGCTAAGCTAAGAGCTGAATATGTCTGTACAAGACACATGGGAACATAGGGACCAGACATTAAAAGAGGGAAACATTCTTTAACTAACTGCCATATAGGGAACATCCCTTTTGCCAAATCTCTAGTTTCACCAGCCCTTTCTAAATTTCGTTTAACTTATTCCCATTGAGGAATATATGTCCTTCCTGTAAAAACCAGGGACTTCACCTCATTAATTAAACCTATAAAACTTTTCGCGGTGGAGTCTTTGACCCCCGTGCCATTAGAGCCTTGAGCAAAGTTTTTTATGCTTTAGAAGCATGAGAACCCATGATAACTACCTTGCCCTTTTTACACTCTGGCCAGAGCTTTTCCGTGAGGGTTCCTCAGTTTACCAACCCTTCCGAAGACAGTGAAGAGAAGTCCCCGTATGGGCCACCGTTTGTCCGGTCCCAGCTGGCAGGAACCAGACGGCTCTCAATCGGCAGTTGACTGGGAATGAAGTAGACCCACTGGTCCTGAGTTCTCCAAGCACTTTGTTTTTCCCTCGCTCACACTAGAAGCCTCCAAGCACTTCCTTCTCCTCCTTCTCTCTTTTAGAGGCAAGGCCTTTACATACATCTCCTCTCACTAGAGGCTTTTACATCTCCTTCCTCTTCACAAGAGGCAAGGCTTTTTACATTTAGAGTCAAGGCTATTCACATTTTCTCTTTTAGAGTCCCTGTTTCTACTGCCGAGGCTTTTCTTCCTCTCTTACTGCCTGCACGTTAGGTTTTCTTCCTCTGCCGCTGCTGCTTCTCTGACTAGTGGCTACTCTTTTTCCCTATATGCCCGGTATTTATCTGTTACAACAACCAATAGGGATACAGTGCAAACACATTCAACCAATTGTAACAAATGAGTGGCCTAATGGGTTAGTTATGAGGTCAGGCAATTTGCTAATTACTAGGGAAGATACAAGCCAGCTGGGCCTCTTACAAAGTTGTTCACCACTAATTCTTTTCTCTGATATCTGGACAGGCATCATGTTGGCCTTAGTCTCCAACATGCTACCATTGCTATTGCTATTGCTACAACTTCCTTAGTCTCAGAAGATAGCATCCAAACTATACAACATCTAGCCTAGCAACTGCAGGCTGCATCTGCCAGTTTAGTTCCTCCACTGCAGGCAGATAGCAACCCCCTCACAACTGACTTTGAAAGTGCATATAAGTATATTGAAAAGATAATAACAGGGGCTGGAGTGGTGGCTTAGCAGTTAAGACGCTTGCCTGGTATACGCAAGTAAGCAAGTTCAAACCCCAGCACCATGCACACAACAAGGCCTCAGAGCACCAAAAGCCACATGAAAAATGAAATAAAAATTGCTTCTCTCTCTCTCTCTCTCCCTCTCTCTTTAAAAAGAAAAGAAAAAGATAACATAATTCACACAATAACTACATTTCTTAATAAAAAAAGAACATAATTCACACCCAGAATCCTAGCTATAAGGCAATCTGAGACACAGCATTTAGCTATCCAATTTTCAAATAGAAGGAAGATGAAATGGAGATTAAGAGAATCAATCTTTCCAGGACAACTAGTGCAAAATATGGTCTTCAGTAAGATTCAGCAAACAAAGACCATTATAAGTTCCTCAATTAGTAGGTGGTTCAATATGGGAAATCAGGGTCTTTTGATAGCAAACACATGTACTCCCAAAATATAAAATTCTATTATTTTATCTTTGAACAGTATGTAGATGGCATTTGTTACTCTCTTCTGTACTTTTACATGTATTGAAAGGTTATTCTTCTTTGTGTCTGGTTATTCTCCATTTTTTCCTAACCCAAATCTACTATCTCCCCTTTTCCACCCAGTTTTATGTTTTGGGAAGCTGGCTTCTACAAATTCGTCATTTGGTTTCCTTTGCTAGCTAGTTTCAGGTTGAGTGTGACTAATCTGAGTTTCCTGGTGGCAGGAGCAGGGATCTCTACATCCTTTGTCGTTTTCCTAATCCCCATCCCACTTCTATTAAATAGTCCTTTCGTTAAATACCATTTGAACCATCTAATCAGAATTCTGTTTCTCACTGGGACCCTCCAGCACTCCTCATGATCCTCTTCTCTTCTCGGATGCACCCCACCACCCCCACCAAACTTGGCAGCCCACAAGGCCCCTAAGTCCTCCTGCTCCCAACTTTTTCCTCCACTGCCTATTCTCATACTACTAATCCTACATGCCTTCCACTCAGGATCTTGCCTTGTAGAAAATCATATGCAAATTAATTAATAGCTCCAAATCCAAAATAGGATTTATCAATTTAGAAAAGATACACAGTATAATAATGTAGAAATAGTGGCAGCATTAAAAAAAATGTCAGGAAAAAATAAGGAACATATTTGGGTAAGATAGACTTGTAATGCATAGAACCCATGAAGAGGAAGGTCAGACATTCTGTAGGCCAAGTCTTGAATAAGTGATGCAGTTTGATTCATTCTTAGAAAATCAGAGAGCCATCTCCTGCACAAGATTTTGCTTTATTCTTGGTTCCATCCTTAGCACCTGGTACAGTGCCTGAAGCATAATAGGAATTCTATAAATTTTTAAGTGAAGGAAGGAATGAATAAACATGGCCAAGGCTGCTTGGTCCTTTTTCTCATCACATCCACACTTAAAATTTTGTGAGATACAATGTTTTCATCATCAGTCAACACAAAACCACATTTTTGGCCCTTAGAATTGTGGCTGTGATCTTGAGTAAGTCTTAGGATGGTGATCTTGGAAGGTCTTTGCACCCTCTTTGACAGAGATCCAGTGTCATAAACTGTCAACATCTAGGACTGAAACAGTATTAAACTTGCATTCAATACATTTTTTTTCTTTAGTGGGTGTTCTTGCTTTGTTTGGTTTTATCTCATCGATTGCCTTGGTAAACTATGTGTTTCTTTTTGGCATGAACATGGATGGCATTTTGAGACAGCATATGTTCCTAAGATATTTCTAACTTGTGTTGACATTAAACACTTTATAGGAATTGCCTGAGGCACCCTGCCCAAGCACAAGTTTATCTTTCAGAAAAGTTTACCAAAATGGGCATAAGAGTAGACCAGGGAAAGACAGCCTGAATTAAAAGCAATTTTTAAAGAGGAGAATAAAATACCTCACTAACAAAATGTTCTAACTAATATCGTGGGCCAGAAATAGCAATTATCAAAAATCAAGAGGCAAAGTACATTCCATAACCATAAACATGCTGCTGACACACAGTAGAAACCAAAAGCTTGAGGTTTTCAGAGTGATTTGCAATCTCTGGAAAGACAGGCCAAATTTAGGACACTGTTAAGACCCATATTAGAATATCTCTCTTTTACTATCAATTTTTCAGAAGTAATAAAACTCTTTAAGCATCTTCAACTAGAATAATCCATTCTTGAGTAGTGGAAATATTGACATGCAAACCAATGCTTTTACAGATTAGAAAGATAAGATATAAGCATGGTAGAATTGAAAGAATAAAGGTCATATCCTCATAATTACTTTCTTTCTAAGCCAGAAATAATTTGTGACTACAGGCTAATCTATTGAATTTGGATAGTTGTGGCTTCATCTAAACCTTTCAAGTAGTGCCATTAAGTTGGACAACAAACATAAACACAACCTCAGCTGAGAAGAGTTCTTGCCTTCCTAATTTAAGAATTTATCTCAGAGGTTATTGCTGAATTGTGACAAAATTAAATTGAACATAGAAATGTAAGTCAAAGATCACTCTTTCATTAAAGTTATGAGAATTTCTTTTGGTGAGAGCCATTTTTTTTTTGGAAAAAATCTACTTTGGGTAAGAGGCAGAAACAATATATTCACTAAATATTCTATGGTTTCTTGCATCTCCCAACCCTTTAAAGTTATTGGAGCCATGTGGGAACATCTTCTGGCCCATAGGCTAGGAGAAATAACATACTGTGTCACTTTAGATAATAGAGTAAGCAGAACTTGATATGTTGAAAAAGGTGGAGACCCCCACCATCAGCCTGTGTCCCTGAGTGACTGTAAGGAAGAGCACTTTAATGACCCATATGGGACATTTACAAAGATTAGGAAACAAACTTTTATAGTAGCCTCCAAGATTTGGAGCTGATTTTTTATCTCAGCTATTTGAACACATGTTAGAAGACCAGGTCTGAAAAAGCCCGGGTGTGCATAGAACTGATACACACGAAGAATTCTTATTCTGAGAAAGGGAAAGAGAGTAATATAGGCAGGAACAGAAGGAAAGCCATAAGTTATATGATGGAATCTCTATCCTGTAACCTCCAGATCTTAATTACAAAAATTCCCAATATGCTTTTTGTCAGTGAGTAATCACTAAAGCAGGTGATTCTTGCAACAGAATAACACAGGGACGGAACAGAGAGAGTGCACTTGCTTTCAGAAGCAGGACCAGAACAACACTGAGGAGGAGCAGAATCCTGGACAGACTTAGATATTCAATTTATAAAATAGAGGGTTTGAGTTTCGTCGGTGTCCAATTCAGGGTGAAGGAAGCCTAATCGTTCTTATTTTGTTTGGGCTATTGAAACATTTCTTTTAACCACAGGAAAAGGTTTTTTACTTCACAAAAATGTACCTTCACTTCATTCAATGAAATCCAACATATCAACAATATGATCATAGAATCTCAAGATCTCAGGTTAGAAAGAACACTAAAGCTACCTAACCCTTCCTTCTCCCTCTTTCTAAAATACTTCCACCAGATGGTTTCTAAACTCTGCTTAGATATGTCCATGGCTTTGATAGTTTTTCTCTCTATAACTATTCATTCGCCTAAGTTCTACCTCTTGAATTATATAGAACAAAGCTAATCCCTCTGCCACAAAATAGGTCTTCAATTATGAAGACAGCAATAATGGTGTCCTTCTTCTGCATCTTGCTTTAGCAATAGCACTACCCATATTCCACATAGACCTGGTGAGGTCTGTCCCACTTGTCTACTAATTACTCTGCCCTTCAGAAATGGGTATATGGCAGGGAGGGAAGCACAGATCATGTTGATACCATGTTACTATCAACCAAGGGCCTCATTCAGCCAGGGATTTTTTTTTTTTTTTATGAATCTCACCCCAGGAACCCATTAAATGTGTTAGAACCAGTTTCGCCTTTTTTAATAGATCAAATAAGGGCTGCCCTCATGGTATAATGGGAGACTACACCAGACAGATCCCTCTGCCTTAAAATCCTAAACCCAACAAAACATCCATTATCTACTCTTCGAATAACGGAGGCTTGCTGGATGCACAACACAGTAACAATTACGAAACAACATTCTCTGGCCACAGCCCATTCACAAGATGAGACCATCCATTCTCGTTCACTAATACCCCAAAGAGCCAAAGTCAAAACTGAAGTTGCTCACCTGTACATTTGTACGGTACCAAAATAAGGATACATTCGTCTTCCATAGTTTTCTGACCTTGTTCATAATGCAAGCCCCCAATATATTATGTTCCCCATGTGTTATTTCAAATAATTCTTTCAGATTTTATCTTCAACCCTTGATTTCTACCAGCAGACAGGGCTACAGAATATCTAAGAAACAGACTTCTTGCTCACTCTTCCCCTCCAATCTCTAGACATATTTTTGAGCCAAATTAGACTCCTCATTCTCCCTCGTGCAAATGAATTCTTAAAGATTAGCCCTTCCAATGTTTTAGAGATGGCCCCACAATCTGAATGCTAGGGTATATATTTCTAGTTCTTAAAGGTTTTCAATTTGAAGAAGATGGAATGCAGAAATAAGATTAGGCAAGAAAGAGTTCGTAATAGGTGTGTTTTGGTGACAAAGCACATTTCCTATATAGCCCAAGGATAAATGCCAATACATATTTAAAACATGGCAAGGGAATTTGGAATGAATTTCCAAGCCTTTAACATAAAACTCTGTTTTATCCTGACTCTTGGGCAAGTTGTTTAACCTTTCTTGACTTCATTTCCTCATCCCTAAAGTGGAGACAATATCAGTCCTGGTCCCATCACTTGCACCATCCTCGAATTTTTTGGTAAGAATTTCATGAGATAACATACCCAATGAGTACCCTGTCTGGACCAAAATTAGGAGTGATAAATGTTAGCTCTTCTTTCTCTGCCAGTTCAGCTCCTTTCTTTGCTGATCCAGGTAATATAGAAACACGTGGGTTAGCTGTGTAAACTAGACTCACAACCTCACATGCAGCGGAAGAACTGGCCCACCTGTAAGTATGCAGGAGGGGTTAGGTGTTCTCCTGCAGGTTGACTGGGAGTAGGGACCGCAGCATAAAGTGCAAAGACAAGAGGCTCCATGAGGAGTGGCTGCCATCACAACCCCCCAGGTCAGTGTTCACAGGTGCTCAGTAGGGAAGGGACTGCGATTCATGATCCTTTTTCCCACCCAGGTAGAAATAAGCATTAATAAAAGGACTTTTTCAAAAGAACTAAGAGTTTATGCCTGTGCGTGAGGTATATCTATTTACCTTTTTATCCAAAGAAAGCCAGTATCTTTTACAAAGTCAGAGCAAAATTTAAAAAAATACAACAGTGGAGAGACTCAGCATGGCCTAACACAAAACAATACAACCTGAAAAAAGAACCTCTTTATCTAAACCTATCTAGAAGCCAAAAAAGTGATTATCCAACATGGATAGCAGAGGGGAAAACACATTCTAATGCCATCTTCCTTTCTTGCTATTTGACCCAGTGCACCTAAAAAAAACTCTAAAATAAAATAAAAAAGAAGAATGTTTTTAAATAAATAGGGCCAGAACCCTTCCCCCTACTGCCTTGTCCTCAAGCATCTTGCTAGGAACCACAAGACATTAACTCAGAGGGCAGGCTGCCACCTACTGGGCCACCAATAACATCCCTGGATATTCTTTTTGGCCTTTTGAGGTCTCTCCTTAAAGTCCTGATTTGGCCTGAGGCAGCTTTGTTAGTGACAATGACAAAAAAAAAAAAAAATCATAACCCAAGCTACAACTGTACTGAAATTTAAAAGCTGCAGCATAAATTAATCATGTGGAAATATCTTGCAAACTTTGCAACAAAACATTTTTGCTTTCAGTACCAAAGATGCTGCAAATTCAAAGGGAAAAAGAATCCTTTCTCTCGGACTTTCTCTGTTGCTGTTTTTTAAGGACAAAGTGCTTTAATAGTCAGTAAGTGCTGCTAATTGCTCCCCCGACAGCCCTAATCTAGCCATTTCCTCCCTGCCTTTTACTCCATAAATCCTTCAGAAGACTAATATATTGGTTAGCATTCCTCAAAAGTACCCATTGGATTCGATTGGTTTACATGTTACAAATAGTTTCTTTACACCCACCCATTTGAAAGAGCCCATTTTTAGTAAATGTTCAATTATTGATGTTCAGAACCACTTCAGGCTTATTGTGGCATCACGAAAATCGACCACCAAACCCTCTTTCATTTCTTTTCTTCTCTCTCTCTCTCTCTCTGACACACTCTCTCTTGCTTTTTTTTTTTTTTCAAAATATACCACCTGTACTCAGTAGCAATCAGAAAATCTGATATTTCTGCCTCCAACCAGTTTTGTGCCTTCAGACAAGTCTTTATGCCTCAGGAGTTTCATTTATGAAAAAGGAAAAAAAATCCTACCCTATAGCAAAACTATAATAACAATAATAGCTACACTTGATAGTTGCACACTTCATAGCTCTATCATGATGAAGCATTTGTTCATACTCTGACTTCTCCTACAATCTCTCCCATGGGGTGGGAATCATCACTCTAAACAAGAGAGCAGAAATTAACTTAAAGTCAACCGTGGAATTAGTACAGGAGGTAGAATTTACACTCAGAACTTCCAATCTGGATTAGGGCTAATTCTGCTACCTCTTGCTGCTGCTTTTGTGCAAGTAACAAACTCATATAAATGAATATACTCAGTAAGGACAAACCTATACGCAAATTCACCATCCATAGAGAACAAATACTGCCTTTGAAATGACAACTTAGAAAAACTGCCTCCTAAAAATATTTAGTATTCTGAGACAGCAATATTTGCCTAGACAACAGGCAGAAAGGAACATGGAACCACCTTATGACCCCCCTATCCCACTCCTGAGTATCTTCACAAAAGAGCTAGCATTGGCATATTATAGAGATACAGCTTCAACAATGTTTATAGCAGCTCTATTTACTATAGCTAAATTATGGAACCAATCCAGATGCCCCTCACTTGATGAGTGGATTCAAAAATTTTGGTACATCTATACAATTGAATACTACTGGGCTATTAGAGAAAACAATATTATGGCATTTGCAGCCAAATGGATGGAGATGGAAAAAATTATGCTAAATGAAATATCCCAAACTCAGAGACTCAAGGGCCGAATGTTTTCTCTCATTTGTGGAAGTTAGATTAAAAGCAGAAACAGTATGAGATATGGCTAAGCTAATAATAACCCCAACATGGGTGAATTTTTACAGGAGCAGGGGGAACCTGGACTAGGATGCTGGGATATGCGAGGAGGGAGGCAGGGAGCGGGGAAGGGAATAGGAAGGTTATCAAGGAGACCAGAGGGAGGGAGTATGGGGGAAATCTAATCAGAGGGGAACCTCTGACTTCCATGGAAGTCCAATTAATTTGGGGTTTAAGTAGGGGGAAACATGGAATCATGGGGAACCCAAGGAGGTAAACCATGGAATGGCCTCAGCCTTGGCTTGTTCTGTCATTATACATTTGTTTTTGATTGTTTGATGATGAATCCCTCCTAATTGTAAGATCATGTTTATAGATTAAAAATAAAAGAAAGGAACATGGATGGTGTTGGAGCGGTGGCTCAGTGGTTATGGCACTTGCCTGGCATGCACAAGGACCCAGGTTCAAACCCCAGCACCACGTACGCAACAAAGGGTCAGAGCAACAAAAGCCACACGAAAAACAAAATAAAAAAATTGATTCCTTCTCTCTCTCTCTCTCTCTCTCACTGTCCCTCTCTCTTTAAAAAAAATAAAATGAAAGAACATGGATGATAGATGATAGACAGCTCTTCTATTTTTGATGACTCCTCTTTAAGAACATTTCCAGTTATTCAAAAGAAGAATTATTTCGGTTCTTTTTTATTTCAGTCTTTTTTTTTTCTGCTGCATGTTTGCAGATTGCTTAATTACTTCATTGGGCTTTGGAACTCATACATTACGGATACATGATCATCCAAGTCATTACCTGCATATTTTCCCATTAAGAATAATTATAGCTCTTACCACCACTGCCCACATACTTATGTCCTGCAGGCCTGGGCACACTGAAGTAATCATCTTTGGAAAATGATCTTGATGGGCAAGTGTTGTGTTCACAATCAGCAAAAAGCAACATGAGGTGGGACGATTTCCATCTCTTCTATTATTGAGCAACTCAAACATCACATTCCCATTATTTTATCACAGGGCCATGCAGGACAGAGGCAGTTTATGTTCTCCTGAAAAGCGAGTTAGCACTAAGTGCAGAGACAATACCCATGGGATGCTGGATTCTGTCTGTCTCTCCGTGAATCACCTTTCTGAGCACATTCACATCACCCATTTCCTGGCTAAATTTCATTGTCTGCAAAATGGGATTCATAAGATGCCTTAAAAACCTCTGATCATCAAATCAGAGATGAGACACATAGCTTTTAATACTGATAAATTGCCCAAGTTCTGAAAACCTGGTTCCTCTATTTTGCGAACTCTATAACCTTGGGTTTGGTAATTAACCCCATGGATCCTCAGTTTCCACATCTAAAAGAGGAGATGGAAGCATCCTTGCCCCTTAGGGATTCAGTGAGATCCCACTGATAAGGCATTTTGCCCAGTGTCTCATACAGGTGAGCATCCAACCAACATTAGCAATTGTTTATAGCATCGAAGCTAAACTAAAAGAGTCTGGGTACTGTTCAACAAGCTCAGGCAACACATCTAAATTAAAAACATAATTGTCTGCCAGATAATATTCTAAAGACATTGTGAAAGGGTCACATGCTATTTTAATCAGTGGATCATGAGTGGCTCAATTTCAAAGGTAGGAAGGAAACAATCTAGCAGATGTTTGAAAAAATATTAGAAAAACTTTTCTTTTCTTTTTTTGTGGGTGTCCTACAACTGGTTATTCAAAAATTAACCAACTATTATTCTTAAGTATTTTCAAAAAAATGCACAATTTTCAATATACATAAAAGGTATTCATTATTTTTTAGATTTTAAAAAAGCAATAAGGTGTCTCCAAAGGGCATTTCTAACTAGAAACAAAGATTGATATTTGTTTTGAATCATTCTGCTGGCTCTCACCCAGGGTCTCCTCATATAAATAATATTTTCATACACTTTCTTCTCTATATACTGCTCTTTTCACTTAGCCACATACAGTAACACCTTTCTGCATCATTTGTTATTCACCATCTTCTTAATGGCTGCACAATATTCTCTTGAATTAATGTGATTTACTTAACTGAACCTCTATTGCTGGTTATTTAATTTGGCTACAAAATGATTGTCACAAATATCCATGTCTTGGGATAAATTTCTAAAATTAGGTTAGCTATATCAATGACAACTTACTTTTTCCCCTTACAGTTGGTTTTTACACTGGTTTGTACATGTAGACATGCCCTCATCTTAACTGGGAATTGGAGTCCCCACTGGAATCCTGAGCGTATTTCTTCTGGAGTAGACTGTCCTTAAAGCTGGTTCTGCTGGCACCACTTGGCAATGCTGCAAGTAGCAAATGACCAAAGGCTCTGAGCACAGTGTCTACCTGGGCCCCAGTAGACTAAACATGTCACATTTATAACCTTCTTGGCTGTGCTTCCCACAGCCAGGGACAGCACAAGCTCAAAGTGTCCTAACCAGTATGCCCAACTGAATATGATTATCTAAGTGTAGGGGCTTCTTGGTGTTCCAGGACACATTTGGTATCACTGGTTTGAGTAGACTGGTGTTCAAAACTGTTTGTTTGGAAAATTCAACCACTTTTTTTAAAAAGTAGTTTGAAATATGAGCTTGTATATGCTCTATAGAATATCCCTAAGAGGATATGCAAGTAACTGGGACAAGGGTATGGCTGGCTAGGGAAGTGAAAATAACAGGAGTAGGTGAGAGACTTACTTTTTACTCTCCTCTTTTGCAAAGTTTTAGTTTATTACATGTACAATTTTAAATTCTTACTTTATTCGAAATGGAAATTTTTAAGCATGTATGTAGATGTTTTCTCATGGCCAGCTCTGGAGTAGTAAAACAAGCAATAGCATAGCAATTGAATGATTTGATCAATTTCCTCATCTATAAAATGGGTTCAATAACAGTACCTACTTCACAGTTAATTGCAGTAAATGAGTGAATACATAGAGGCCCATAGAACAGTAATTAGCACGCAGCACATATCAGTGCATGTTAACTATGGTTGTTGCTATTACTCTTCAATTTGTATAGTACTATAATTATAATAGCAAAGAGCCCTCCTATGATATGTAGATTTTGAAAATTAAAGGAGCATATTTACTGTGAGTGTCTAACTGATTTTATGGTGTTATTTACAACTTTGCAAATAGTGGGAATGAGGGGAAGCTGGGAAGTTGGGAAGTTTACAAATTTGAGAATTGCTCTGAGTCTTTGCAAGAGTGGGTCCCTCAAACCATTTCACATCAATATGGTCTATGAATGCATTTTTAAAAGGCATTCTATTCAGGGAGTTCATTTTCTACTCTTTGATGTGCTTTCATAACTTTCTCTCTCTCTCTTTTTTGAGCATGAGGAGAGTCAGTGGTTAAACACAAGGCAAAATGAATGTTCCGGTACTTATTTCATTTGATTACCTCTTAAACAACTATATCTTTAAGAAGCATGTATTTTTAAGTCAGTATTTGCTGAAGGAAACCATTCATAAAATAGGAGGGCATCAAAGATTCCTGAAAATATTCTAATCCTGTCTACTGTGAATAATGTGCTCAGTCATTGGAAATGTATTGCCAGCAAAGCAGACAGTATAGTGACAGGGACAAGTAGACTCTGCTGTCACACAAGCATAGATACATTCTTTTGCCCAACACTTTACTGAACATGATAAACATAGTGCTGTTATGCCTGTTTTATGGGTGACCCCTGCTTCCCTATTTCATGTGACTCTTTCTAAGCTGCCAGCGTCATCACAATGGGATCTCCCCCTCAGGGTTTTAGGTTTAAGCCATTCCAAACTCAGATCAACATATTTAATTAGTGAGAGTACAGAAGACCTTTAGCATTCATGAGGACTGTATGTGGAAGTCTTAGAAGATTCAACACTGTTTCTTTCATAGATAGATATTCAACAAGCATTTGTTAAATGAGTACCCAAATTCATCAGTGGATGTCACACAATATTTTCCCCCATAAACACAGGACAGTCCCAAATTCTCTGGTCATGCACACCTTCAGGAATGAGAAAGCAGTGCTATTTAGTCCAGAGGACAACACCACTGCTTCTTTGACTGCTATAGGTGATCCAACAGAGAGAGGTTAAGACCTTTGTCCAAATGATAAAGTCTAGTTAGAAAACATGTTCATTGAATAAATGTAGTTTATATTAAGTTTTGAATTCTAATTCCCAGCACTGTCTATGAGAGCAGCTTTTTAAATATTATTAAATCATTCAAAATCCAATAAGTTGGAAAAAGTGGACTCCAGGATGAATGATGTAATACAAAGTCTAAAACTGGAGACAGAGGTCTACACTGCCCTCCTTCGATAACATGGGCAGCATGGCCACTACTGAAGGAAGCAACAATCAAACATTGCTCTGTGAATCGCAGTGTTCAATGTTCCTCCTGAAAATGGCATATTTTCTTTCAGTGGTGATATGAATGCTCAACATAATTTTTGGGAAAAAAACATTAAAATGTTTTATACTTTCAAGTAAAATTTGATTGAACTACAATTAAGCCACCAAAATTATAATTTATCAAGACTGCTGATCCAGGCGTTTCAAGAGCACTGTGGTAGCAAAACACTAAGGCACCAGCAGATGCCAATTAACTAGTAGGATAATGTCTTCTTCCAAGTGGTCAAAAGCTCTATTGCTAAATTTCCCCTGTACTCAGGCAACAGGATATGTTCCTGGGATGTGATCTGTCTTGATAAAATTCAAGTTGATGGTCCTGACCCTTTGGGGTTTGGAGATACTTTAATTATAATACACTTGCTTTATAATTTTAATTGAAGTTATTGTACAAACATTTTAACATATCATTAGTAGACTGATAAAAGAAATCTACTTATGCCAACAGATAAGAGATAAATCTTCACTATTTTCTCGGGCCGCTAGTTTATATGTGGAACACCCACCTTTCTGAAAAGCTGTTGGAGACATGTGCTCTTGTTATTGTCCTACAGTGATTTATCACTTATTTCTGAAGCACATAATATATCCAGCTTAACCACTAACTGGGATCCTATTCCAATTATCATTAATTAACTCAAAATATGTTACTTTTACACAAAGTATTACTTTGAAAATCTCATGGGTTAAATCTCCAACTAATATTTATATGTTTCTTTAGTCGGTCAACATTTAGTGAAGATCTATTATGTGCCCAAAACTTTGTTCCTCAGTGGTAGTTTTTAATTCCCCAAATATATCTGAACCTTCTAATATAAAAAATTTATTCTTTGGGCTAGAGTGGTAGGTTAGTGGTAGAGCACTTGCCCCGCATGTGCAAGGACCCAGATATGAACCCCAACACTACATACACAACTAAGTGTCAGAAAACCAAAAGCCAGATGAAAAAACAAATAAAATTGATTCTTCCTCTCTCACACTCCTTCCCTCTGTCTTTTTCTCTTTAAAAAAAAATATTCTCATAAAATTTTAGTGAGAGTCTGTGAGAAGAACCTCAGTGTCAGAGAATAAAAACATAATATTAGGGATTTTTCTACCAGCTATGCCAGTAATCCACAGTGTGACACAGAAGTAATTTCTCCGTCTGTGCCTATTTCTTCACCTGAAACAGAATACAGACTCATTTTCTTTGACCTGATTCAACTGTAAGGAGAAACATCTAATAAAAATTATCATGAAGTACCAGGAATATTGAAAAGTACATGATCATCATGATTAATAATAATGTATAAAGCTCAAATATTGAAATGACTCTCTGGCATCATTCCAAATCAAGAAATATAAGCTCTGGTCTTGCATAGTAATGAGGAGAAACAGTGTGAGATACCCTTATTATGCCAGTTTAAATGAACATGGTGATGAATATCTTTAATTATGGACTGTATTCTGTAAGTGTGTGTATGTGTGTATGTGTGTGTGTGTGTGTGTGTGTGTGTGTGTGTGCATGTAACTAAATGTATTGCAATCCTCTCAACAATATAGCTAGGGTTCAAAAAGAACCAATCCCAAATCAGGTAGACATTTATGTCTGTTTCTAACTTTGGGATGTATGCTTGTTTTGATAGCGAATGTAAACAGCTAGTGGCCCTCAATTAAAGAAAGCTGGCTCTGATTTCATAGATCTCAAAATCGGTCATCTTCATGTTAGCCGACTGTCTGGCACCTAATGAGAAAAACAAATTGCTTTTACTTTCTACGTAAGACATTTGCATTTAGAATTTTTTTTTGGCTCGTAAAAGGTTTATAAAACATCCACTCAAACCATTCTACCTGCATTTTTCACCTAAAAGGGTCTTTATGAAATCTTACAGTAAATTTAATAACCCTCTTCAATAAACATGAGCTTTTATGAGCATGACATATCTAAATAGACTCAATGGTCTGGGAATAAAATCTACATCAGTAATATTTTCAGTGCTGTAATATCCTATACAAAAAAAGCCATGTACAGAGAAGACCACTGCATAAGGGCGGGGGGAATACACCTCCAAGTTTAAGAAAGCAACTGGTCAATGAACACCTAGGTGACTCATTAAATTAAATGTGAAATGTCCTGATGTGTGCAACATCGAGCTTCATAATATTCAAATATTAGCATCTGTCATTTTCTTCCATTTTCAGCAATTGTGCATTATAGAGATAACTTTAGAAACGGCCTTCAGTAATCATTCACACTGGGTTTTTCAAGAAACAGACCTTCACAGGAAACATTCTCCTGTTTCAATCACCTCGCAGGGGACTTCTGCTTGGGTGAACCTGCTGGCATGAGCCCTATTGCTGCGGGTATCTCACAGCTTCTTTTATCAGTTAAGCTACCAAATTAGGTATGAGACTTGGACCCTCATCTCCCCTATTGCTGGTATGTATCAGTAAGGAAGACAGGAAATGCTAGTGACTTTTTTTATAGCTGCTATATAACAAGAGAATGAAATGTCAAAGCCCTAGAAACTCCATCTTTCTCAGTCCCATCAAAGTTCCTCTAACTACTGCTGGTACTGAGACTTGCCACTCGCCTTCAACTTTGCCTTGCTAGCAAGGGCAGTTTAAAACTCAGCAATGAGGGGCAGCCTGATGAGTCAAAACATCCTGACTATGGAATCAGTGATTAAGGCACATCTAACATGCTAAGGGCTTGGGCAAGCATTCAGAGTAGCCAACCTGTACCAGCATGAAGTAGCTCAATTTCCACAATTAGAAATACGCCTCACAGCTGGAGCTAAACCCAGGCCTGTGTAAAAGGTTGTTAATCTCATGTAGTAGACCCGACAAAGGCTTAGTAACACATAATCTAGGGCAATCATAGATATGTAGTTGGGGGGCTAGAGTAGGTGAGGGCAGGGAGAGGGAGAGAAAATAGGGAGGGATCTAGGGGTAGGTTTAAGTGTATATGCATATCATATTGTTACTTTAAATGCATTTATGATTGTACAATAACTCAATTCCTTAATAAAATGTATTTAAAAAAAGAAATATGCCTGAAAAGTTGTGTGTAAGCTGTTTCCTTGATAATTAATTCATATTTATAACATACCAAAAAAATATGTTTTGAAGTATAATTAACTGTTTTATATAGCTTTTTAAATCTTAAAATTATACCTTTTTGATCAAGATTTACATATCCAAGTCAAGGCTTGCATAAAAATAGAATAGATATGGTGACAGAGATAAACTAAACAAAAAATAACCCCACAAATTCTCATTTAAGTCTTTATTTCTACGTTCCCTCACCCCTCACTTTTTTTTACCAGAATTTCTAGCAGAACTAAATAAGGAAAGATATCCAACAATCAAAAGACCTCCCTTTCCTCTGTCTTTGAGTTCAAACTTCATTTTTCAAATTATTGGATTTAAAGATGGAGAAGCAGAACGATCGTGAGAAGAGCTGCAGCTGTATGTAAGAACTCAGGAGGAAACGCTTCGCATGCACTTTGGCCTTCTACTTCCCCTGTCCTAGCTGCCTGCTGTTTTCAGTCCTGCTCAACTTGGGACAGAAGAGAACATGGGCAGAGTACAAAGCCTTCTTCTTCCACACTCATTTTTTCCATGGACAATCTCATGCTAGAACCAGCAAAATTGCCTGGCCACCTCTCCTGCTTAGTGCCCCATCCTCCTCCCAAGGTCTTCCTCCACCATATTGGTGACATGAGGAGCTCTGAGGCAGGAGGGCCTTTGGACTTTGTAGAACCCTTAGCAGTGCATAGGTGCCCAGGCAAAACAGAGTCAGGCACTCCCAGAGTGCCCAGGCCTTACCATGAAATCCCTCCGGCCTGTCCGTGGACAGCACTGCAGCATACCAGCATTGCTCCAAAGTCTGGCAAAGAAAAGAGAATAGATGTGAAAGGACTCATGTAATCATAAAAGTAGATCATTGTCCCTAAATAACCAAGAACTAGCAAGTTAGTACTTAAACCTAGTTTTAAAACGTGTTTACAGGGCCTTTAGACATGCTTGCTGCCCACAGAGAAGTGGGAGGGTATCTGTTGGGATCCTCGCCAGCCTGACCAGAAGCCTCATCTTCATGCCAAAGAGTCTCCAATGATCATAAAGAGTTTTCCTAAGGCCCACATAACTGTGCCCACTGAATGTTCTATTCTCAGGAATCAATGAAGCCTGCTGCTCCAAATTAGTGCATTTTAAAACGACCAAATAAAATGAATGAGGTGATGATACAGAGAAAAGAAAACATTTAAGGATAATGAGCACAGAGCACAGAGCTTCCTTCTATACAGGGAGGAAAAAAGGTCAGTAAATTTAGCACATGCAGAACAGTCCTCGCAAATCATCTCCTAATTAATCCTCATCCAGCCAAAATGTACTGCTTTAACCTTTTCATTCTTGCTTCTCACAATATTTACGAACTGCAGCCTCTCAACAAGAGTGGAAAGCGTACCCATTCCAGAAGCTTTGGGACCAAATGTGCCCCCAGATGTGTTCCCCTAGGTGTGCATGGGACAGGGTGGGGGGACCTTCCTTGTGCTGGGAACAATTCAGATCCTGACTGTATGATCTAATCATTTTGGGAAGTTGTCTACATTTTCAATGCCAGCATTACCTGTACTTGGAGGCCATAGGGTTTTTGGTTTGGTTTGGTTTTGAAATAACAGTAATTGATTTCTTCTAAAACAATGGAGCTGACCTCAATAAAAAACAGGTCTCGCTTGGATGTCCCCAGGAGAGTGTAATTGGTGATTTACTAGAAAACCTTGTCCAAAGGCAATTTAATCTACAAGGAGCATCCACAGCATGGAGATGCTGAGAATAAAGAACATGCAAGAAGGCACTAGGGCAAAAACTCCAAAAGAATATTTCCAAATTCATAGTTTCTCAGGATAAGTATATTGACAACCAATTTAGAGTTTTGAAAACTTTGTTTTGGGAACACCACACGAAAGTGAAACATATCACCTACTGGATATGACCATATTTTTAAATTTTAGATTAAATTTTTTACTGTTAGGTAAGAATATTAAAAGCATGCACATTAATAGAATACCATGATGTTTTAATACATGTATAGTGCTTAAATCAGATTAAATATGTCTGTCTCCTTAAATATTTATCATTTCTTTATGATGAAAACATTTAAAATCTTTTTTCTGGATTTTTGAAGTATACAGTATATGACTGAAGTCTACAGTCACCCTACTATGCAACAGCACACCAAATTCTATCTAATTGCAACTTAGTATCCATTGCTCAACCTTGAACACAGTCATTTTATAGAATCCCTGTGATGCTGAACTAGCCCCACTGTGAACAAAAAGTATGGAAAATGACATAGTAGGCTGAGCTTTTGTATCACTTCCTCCTCCATAATTCCAAGTTCATTCCAGACAGCACACAGCCTTCTACCCACAAAGGTCACTTATGATCACTGTCACTTGAAGAATAAGAGAGTTGTGGAAAACCAGAGCTGGGCTGGGAAGGAGGGGACAGGGTGTAGACAACAGCCAGAGTAGTTACTCTGGTGTCTGCCTGAGTAAATATCATAGTTAGCATTTATTATGTGTTTTTTCTGTTCCAGACCACTTTTTAGTGCCTTGTGGTTATTAATCATTTAGTCTCCATGACAATCCCCCCAGGGAGGTGTAAATGCCATACCAGTGTTCTGGATAAGGAAATTGAGGCACAGAGAGATGACATAAATTTGCCTAAAGTTGCAGAGTTAGGAATAGGGGGAGCCACAACATTCTAAACTTTTCAAGAGCAAAGTTGATATATAATTCCATTCTGTATTCTGTATTCCAGTAACACTCAATCTAGTGGATCTTGCCTGTAGAACTTATAAGAATGGGGGTTTGTTGAAAAGAATTGGGCTGAAGTAAATAGTTCAAGAGACTGCCTTAGGCTGAAAAGGGAAAAGGAGACTGCATAGTGCTTCATGAGCAAGAGGCATGGCTTCCTGATGCTGGTCAATAGTTAGGGTTTCTGCATTCATTAGGCAACCTTCTTCCTAGCAGTGCAACACATCAGGCGTGCATGCACAGCTCCATCACCCCTTGATACGGCCCTGCCTTCAATGGTGGATGCTAACTGCAAGGTTAGGCAGTGTGTTCCATTATTTAAATTTAATTCAACAAATTTTGTTTCAGTTTGATAATTTTCTTTTTTTAAATTTTTATTAAGGAGTTGAGTTATTGTATAATCATAAATGCATATAAAGTAACAAAATGACATGCATTTGTTCTTAAACCAGAATTACCCCCACATCACCCAGTCTCAGATATTTATTGAGCATTTGGACTAGGTGCTATTGTTGATGACCAGTATGAGTTTAAAAATATAAAGGAGGAATAATGGACAGCTTTCCCATCCCAAGCACTTGTACTTGCCCAGGTGAGACCCTGAACTTGTTCTAACTGTTCCTCCCACACCCATTTCCCTGAAGAGGAGGCAAAGGTTACATGTGGAAAATCTTGGCAGTGGAGAAGTCATGTAGGAAGATAGCAATAGCTCTGGGTTAGGAACTTTAAAGAGGTCACAATTACTGAATTTTGTTCCTGGGCCAAAGACTTGCCTGTATAGAATCATTTCTGTGATGTGGAAAGCACTGGGACTTGGATGCAACTTTCTGACCACAATAAGGGAAAAGGGGCAGGGAGTGCCTCTGTACTGAAATTCTTTTACAACGGCATGAGGCCATAGTCATAGATGGGAAGATGAAACTCTATTACAGCAAATTGCCATAGGAACCATATAGACCATTACTGGAGTAACCTGACAGGCCACTGAATACTCCCTTTTAGGAAAGCTAATTTCAGAAGAAAAAGGTTACTAGCTATCCTTGGAGAATAAATCAGAACATCAAAATTGGAATTGGAGAACTAGGTTCTGGTTTTCATAGGCTTCAGTCTCCTGTGGTCAGATTCTCAAAATGTAGAGCCCCAGGAAAAAGAAAGAAGTAGGTCATGCATCTCTGATTAAAACTACACCATAGGGGGGCTGGAGTGGTGGCTCAGCAGTTACGGTGCTTGCCTGGCTTGCGTGAGGATGTGGTTTTAAACCTCAGCACCACGTACACAACAATGTGTCAGAGCAACAAGGACCACATGAAAAACTAAATAAAAATGTTTCTCTCTGTCTCTCTCCTCTCTCTCACTGTCCCTCAGCCTAAAAAAGAAAAAAAAAAAAACTGCACCATAGAGGAAACCAGGGGCTACTAGTGCCGAGACAGAGAGAAAACCCACCAATTTGCCTTCAGTATAGGATCAGGTCACTTACAGAACAGGTAAGAATAGCCTAACAGGGTCCAGGCATTTGATGCAGAACCAGAAACATTTGGGAATTCCTAGGACTGTTTGCTATGAAACCTTTAATTTGTTTTGATATCAGAAGACTTGTGGTACAATTCCCAATCCCTAATATTACTTTGCAGAAACCAACGATGCTGCCCAGCCCTCTGTGGACCACCAAGGACTTCTGCTGTGGAAGAAAACCCCATGCCTGTGTATCAGGAGGGAGGAGTCCTCATGTATGTGTCACTCTCTCCAAATACATAAATGGCAAGTCAGAGTCAGAAAGGGAAACCTCAAAAAGGGCCCAGATTTTAAAAAGTCCTGCCCAGTCCCTTGGAATAATGAAGTATGAATGAGACATGGATGACACAAATAATTGTTGCGTCCTGTGCTTTAAGAAACAGACATGTGGTCTTCATCTCCAATTTTTGGTGCACAGCCTCTAAAAATCCTTTGAATCTCCAAAGTGATGAGGATTTTGTATGCTAATGAGATGATTGGTGGCATGGATCCCTACGTAGCTTCAGGCAGGTCACCAGAAAAACCAGACTTAAGCTTACAAACCTGACCTCCAAACAAGGGAGAGAAGCTGAAGATTGAGTAAGGCACCAAAGGCCAGTGATTTAATAGATCATGACAATGTAATGAAACCTCCATAAAAACCCCAAAACTCTAGGGCTGAGATTGCTTCCAGGCTGGTGAACACGTGCTGGGAGGGTAGCTCACCTGGAGAAGGTATGGAAGCTCTGTGTACCCCACTCCCCATACATTGTTCTACACATCTCTTCCACTTGTTTATTCCTGAGTTAGAGCCTTTATAATAAACCAGTAACCATAAGTAAAGTGCTTTCCTGAGTTCTGTGAACCATTCTAACAAATTATCAAACCTGAGGAAGTCATGGTATAAGCTTTTCAATTTAAAAGAAGATTTATTTTGACGTACAATTTCAGAGGTTCCTATCCATGGTGGGCCTGCTGCATTGTTCTATGGCCTCAGTGAGGCATTGCATCATGGCAGAAGAGCGTGGAGGAGAAAAGATGCTCAGTACGTGGCAGCCAGGAAGCAGAGAGTGGAAGAGAGGAACCAAGGACAAGACATAGCTCCTACGATCATGCTCCCAGTGACCTACTTCCTCGAGCCATGTCCCACTTGCCAACAGTTTCCACCACCTCTCAGTAGTCCATTCAAATTACTAATCCATTAACTGGATTAATCCACTGATGAGGTCCAAGCAATCATTTCCTAAAAGCCCACACCCTCTGGGGACTGCTGCACTGGGGACTAAATTTTTAGCAATGAGCTTCTGTGGAGAAATTCAAGATCTAAACCAAAACAAATGCAAACCTCAGCTTTATAACAAGTTGGTGAGAAATACAGGAAGTCCTGGACTTATGAACTGAGTTCTTAAAGTTATGGGGTCTGTGATAACTCCAAATATCAGTGTCAGAATTGTAAATTTAAGACATCTAGTTCACAGAGAATTGGAGAATTATTTTGTGTGGAAACCCCCCTTATATTTGGTGCCAGAGCATTCTAAGTACAAACAGTCTAGGTTCTGTCTTCTTACAGTAAATTAGCTAGCATGGAAATACTTCTTTTATCAAAGTATGCAAAAGATGTGAAAATATTCTTTGATTACCATAAGAATTCCCTTCCGGGAGAGAAGCATCTATGTTTCAGACTCTCTGAGATAAGGTCACTTGTGGCACAAGTTACTGAATTCCTATTCTCTTGTCCACCAGGCCTGTTCTAAGACAGAGGAAGTGCATATTGCTCAAAAGATGGAGAAGAAAAATGAAAGAGGGAGAAGAAACAATCCAGGCAGTAGTACAGTGCCAAGTAGGAGGTAAATTTACTGAGCTCACAAGAAAACATTGGGTGTAAGAGTTGACTATCAACAGACTGGGCTTCAAGTCTAGATTGAGAGGCAATGAAATGCAAAAGCCAGCAAAAGAAAGAGCTAGACAGGGACACAAAGGAAGTGCATTTTCTGACACTCACAGAGATCCAGGAAAGGGAAAGGGGTAGGTGGCCAAGATTAAGATATCTGAACCTCCCACAGCCAGAGGGCCTTGGGGAACCCTGGCCTCCTTTCTCCCAGGGGTGCTGCATAAGCCTCATCCTCCACCATGCCCTAGCGTTGGTACTTCCTGTCTTCACACCATATGCTCCCATTGCCCCTCTCTTTTCCCTAGCCCAGTCAATGCTAGCTCACACACCTCTTCTTTCCAAACATTCCCCTGTTTTACATGAAGCCATTCATGGGGTCATCCAGATTGCCTCCTCTTGTTGGAGAGTTTCTTTATAGGTGTTCAAATATACATGAATAAAGTCACTTTTTTTCTATTCTTGCCAACTGACAAGATCACACACCACACAAATAACCTGATCTGCAATTCAACAAGCCCACACACATGGGGATGTCTCAGTTTTACAGTTAGCATACATACTGAGCAGAGTAATTTAAAATAAAGAATTGGATGACTACATATTATAATTTGTCATTGTTAAAGAATGAAAGTGATTGGATAAATAGACAGGACAAATGCACACGAGGTAATATCGACAGCATGTTGACTAATCAAACACCCAATCATCTTACCTGCCACAGCTGAGAATTTGGTTAAACATTTTGATGATATACAGAATAGCCTGTGGAGGGATTTGTTCCCAGGTAATTGGCAGAAACTGCAGCTCATTAAATTAGCTCTCATCTGACATGCCAAATGATACTCACAGTTGATCCGTTAGATCATCAGCAAGCAATTGTTTATCTCTTCCATGAGCCAGGATGACAAATAAGCAATTTTAGCCAAAAGGGTTAAGGCCAGTGCCAATCATTATTCACACTGCTATTTAACTGATTCTCTGGCAATCAATACCATGCGTTCCAAATGCAATACAGCAGTTTCTTCCACATTGTGGGACCCTTCATGTGAATATGCTGCCAGGATATAAACAAACAAAATACTAAGTAAAGACAGGTCTCAAATGCAGTATTTATCATCTGATTTTAACTGAGTGAGGAAATCTGTAGACCTGGAGGCATTCACATTGGGTAGCTGCATAATAGAGCAGGTACTTTAGAGATCTCCTACCCAGATTATCAGGCAAACCAGTACGAAATCATGAAAGGTGGCAGAAGAGAAATGGAGGGGCCTGGTTTAATGCCTACTCCAAACCCGTTGGCTTCATCAGGAAATCTGAGATAATGATGGAAACAAAAGCCCAAAATGCCTGTGTTTTGCCTTTCATACCCAGGCACTAGAAATCAAGGCGTGAGATTGGCCAAAGGAAGGGTTTAGCACCACAATGTCTTATTTAATTCACTCATTGGCACATCTTGCCCTTGTGCAATAATAGATGCTATTTCCTTTCCTGACTGACCTTTTCCCATCTTGCCCAAGGTTCCTGACATTATGGCAAGATTTTAAGCTGTTGGGACAGTGTTTCCCCTCATTGTATAAATGACCAAAATACAAATTGTAAGAAGGAAAGCTGCTACAGATGAGCAGTTTAAATCTTGGAACAATGGCCAAGAAGCCAGGCATGGTGACGCACACCTGTAATCCCAGCGACTCGGGAACCTGAAACAGGAGAATCACACGTTCAGAGGCAGCCCCAGCAACTTAGTGAGGCCCTAAGCAACTTAGCAATACCCTGTCTCAAAATAAAAAATAAAAAGGGTCAGGGATGTGGCTCAGTTGTTAATCACCCCTGGGTACAATCCCCTGTACCAAAATAAAATAAAATAAAAAATCGTGACCCAGAAATTCAGTCATCACTATGCCACTTAGGTAATTACAAAATTAAAGAAAAGCATCAAGGTGGTTCAGGCTCAGCCTTGATTTTTCTTCACTGGAATGTGCAGATTCTCGTCTGCTTTATGAATTCCTTGGGTTTCTTTCTTCCTCCTCTTTTCCCAACTATGGCAATTGTGGTGTGTTGGCTACTTCATAGCTCATTTGTTATGGAGAATCCAGGAAATGGAAATTCAAGCCAGAAATTTCTCACATCTTATCTGTGAGGATGAAATATTTAGAGGAAAAGAGGATCAAAGTTATTGCCTAACACATGACTTTGGGGTCATTTCATTATTGCCATTCCTTGTCTTTTCCTTGGTGTCCTAACCAAGATAATCAAAATTGGGTCATAAATCATCTTGGTAAAGGGCCTTTATTATATGTTCCAATAATCATCCTGCTCATCCAAAGCCTTGTGGGAAAAATAGGTATTTTAGGTTTTTAAAGCAATATATGTAATTAATATAGCCATAATAGTTATAATCCATATTTGCAGTTAAAATAATACTGTGTACAAAGCTTTCTCTGTGGAATCTTATCAGAACCTCAAAAGCAATGGAACTAAGTTATACTAACAGGACTATTTAAAAATATGGTACTGGTCAGATTCTAATTGAGGGAGGAGTCAAAGGGGATGAGTCATGAAAAAGCCAAGAATTATTCCCAAGTTTATGCCCTAGATAACTGAGCAGATGCAGCATCGAAGTGGTTTGAGAGGCACTAGGGAGTAAGTTTATAATATACCGAGGTCAAGATGATGGTGGGACTTCTAAATGGAAAAGTCTAGTAATCAATTAAGTCTTTAGGCCTAGGATTTAAGAGAGAAATGGGAATTAGAGATGCAGACTTGGAAGCTGAGAACACACAGCTAATGCTGGGGCCATTAGGACTGACAAGATCTTTCCAGAGTGCATACAGAGAACAGGGCAAGCAGCAGAACCCTAGCAGCATCACATTTAAAAATCCAGCCAGGCAAAAGCAGTCATCCAAGAGGCTGAAATGGAACAAGAGAGAGTAGTGTTGGGGAAATCACCATGTTCATAACCTTCTGAAAAGAAATTTTTAGGCACTCTAGCTTCATAAATATGTATTGATATGAAAAACAATCTGACTCCAGCTATCCCATCCCCATAAGCAGCCTCCACTCCTACTCCTCCATCTATAAAAACCAAAATATTTTTTAAAAATGGATCATCATAGTTTCATGTTTCTATAAGCCAAATAACAAGAATAAAGGAAAAAATTTCCACTGACTTTAGCAAAAATGAAGTTATTAGAAACTTCAAAGAATTAGAAAGTACATGTCAATTGCAGTGGGCTAGGAAGTTAGGAAGAGAAGAGGGTTGTGGAATCCGCATGTTCTAGAAGTTAACTGTGACAGAACTTGGAAGAAAGCTGGCAGAAACAAGTGGGTAAAAGGAAAGTTTGATTTGCTACTGTTTGTTTTTGTTTTTCAGATTAAGGACTTGAGCATGTGTGTAATCTGTGGGGAAGAAGCTAGGAAGCTTTCTTTAAAAAATAAATGATGGATGGATGGATGATAGACAAATTGAAAAGGAAACAATAGAAGGGGAGAGAAATCAAGGGATTTGAAAGGAAAAGGTCTCCGTCTTCATTAAAGTCTCCAGACAAGTATGATGGACAGAACCACAGACCTATAGGAGAGGGGTTGTCTGTGTTGTGCATTTGAAAGAATGGATCTGGGGATATAAAAAATATTACCAATATTTCATAGGTGCCTATTCGAGTGGGAAATCATACATTCATAGTGACATCAATTCAAACATCTGTGCAAATCCCCCAGCAGCATAGGATGCAAGAACAGAAATGACAGGCATTGGAAGGTTCACAAAGCTTATTTTGTAAGAAGACATGGAAGCACAAACATTGAAAATATTAGCAGAAGAGTAGAAGTGAGCTGTCAATATGAAACACTGCTTTCATTCTTGAAACTGATGTTTTTATTTTGACCTAGATAGATCCATGAAAGCTGAAACTTAAGCAAGATCCCTTTCTTTGTGTGCTGAAGCCAAAGATGTTTGTTGCCCCTTTCCCAAAGGGGTATCCCTTCTCTCCGCAATCCCTTTCTGCATGTCATTAACTATCCTGTGCTCCAGCGGTGAGAAAGATCATATGGGCCACCTTGGCTTTTTGATAGGCTCGCAGGCTATGTACCACTGAAAAAAGTCTCCCCCACTGTGCAGAAATCATTGACTAGAACACTTCCTGTGTCACACCATTAAGCATCCCCTTTGGCTGTAGCCACCTGGGTTTTACTGTTAAACCGTTTCATGCCCACTCTGTGTGGGCTGGTCCTACAAACAGAAGCAGGCTATCTGTGGAACCCTTAACAAATGTCTAATGAATTCTTAGCTTCATGCTAAGGATGGGATTACTAAGGGAACCTACACAGGTTGATTATTTCCTCCTGGGCATTGCCATAATCCAGACTTTACCTAATTCTCTACTCACTGAGAAACTTCTTGAATACAAATTTAATTTCTTGAGTATCTTAATAGGCAAAGACAGTACATTGGGTAATGCACACAAAAATCAGCCACTCAAAGTACAGCTCTTATTGTAAATTTTCAAACCTGCATTCTAATTTATATACAATTTTTTTAAGAGTAGAAATCACAGTCATTTACTAAAGTTACAACATGGGACTGGATATTTGATTTCTCTCTTCTCCCACGGTTAGACACTTGGTGGTCCAGGGTCCTGGGTATGGTTTAGCAATGCATGTTCTAGAACTCAGACATCCTTTGTCGAAGGACTGTGGGCATGGAAATGCTTACAGGGTATCTTAGGGACAAAGTGAAGGAAAACTCCAGGGAGAATGTCCAATGAAGAATCAGTCTACAGGTGCTAGGCAAGAGGGAAAATCAGGTAGGAAGTAAAGCAGACATAATACAAGGGGTCTAGACAGGAAAGAGGACAATAGACAAAACTTAGAACTTAGACCTGAGACATTGAGAAGAAAACTCTGGACTTTTCCTTCTAACAGATCACCTGGAGTTTGGGTCATGGGAGGAAGAGGCATAAAAAAGAACGGAAGCAGCCTAGACACCAGAGGCTTTAATTAGGTATATCTCTAATCTTTACAACAACCCTAAAAAGTAAGAACTCTTGCCCATTACTGTCAAGGATATGATAATAGTGGGGCTTGGAGAAGCTAAGTCTTAGTACAGGAAATATCAGACGCAAGATTCATAGTCACACCAGCCCAGCTTCAGCATGGATGCTCCTATGAAGTTGCCAGTGGCTTCCTTGGAGTGCATTACTCCCCTGGGTATACCTACAAAAACAAGTTAGCAAACCTAATAGCTGAACAGCACGCCCTGGATTGTAGTGGCACAGTCTCTCTCTCGATCTCCTCTCTCTCTCTCCCCTCTCTCTCTCCCTGTGGGGCATAGCCAAATGGCTACTCAGGACAACTTTTGCCATCAAGTGAACCCCAGAGGCCTTCCTAGGTAAATCACCAAATTTTCACCAGTTACCAGAGTATGGAAACGCTGGACTGGGAAAATGTATAAATGATGTCAAAGCAAGGAATTTAATTTCATTTAAATCATAAACTTTAATTTGTTCCAAACACAGGTTGCATACCTAATTCTTTCTCTTATATATATAGTCAGTAGTAATCCATACCAAACACTAGAAAATAAGTAAAAGAAATGCCAAATGACAGTAGATAGATGTAACTATTTTCCTATATAGTTCTAATACATTAGAGTAGAAAAAATAATCAGTGCTGATTAAAAAGTGTACCAAAAAAACTTTTGACTTTCCTCGGTGTTAACTAATAACTTTTGGGGAGGAGGGTGCTGGGGATTAAACCCGGGTTGCTTAACTGTGTCATATCCCCAGTCCTTTTTATTTATTTATCTATTTTGAAATAGGGTCTCACTAAGTTACTTAGGGCCTCCCTAATTTGCTGAGGATGGTCTCAAACTTGCAATCCTCCTACCTCATCCTCCTGAGCCACTGGGATTACAGGTGCGTGCCACCAGGCCCTGGAGAAATAATTTTGCAATCTTAAAGCAACAGTCAATGTTATATGTAGTTACGATACTCTACAGCATTTTTATTGAGTGTGCCATAGGGAAGCCATTTAGATTTTTTTAAGAAGTGTAATGTTGAGACCAAAATTGATGCCTAAAGAATTGGGATTTTGCCAGCTGCAAATTATGAGGGTACAATGTATAGCATTCACTGATTACAGACATTTCTGGTCAAGGGGACAGCGATCACACAATTCAGCTCTGCCTCACAACCACTAACTTCCACCATGACCTTCAAACACAGCAACAAAAGCTAAAAGAAGACAAAATAGCTAAATGAGTAACTACACTCAAAATCAAGATAAATATCTCCGCACATGGAAAAAAAAAAGGAGATGAATTAAACTCACAAAAGGAACGATGAAAACATGGAAGGGAACCAGAATTTAGATGGGGCTGCCTGACTCGGGAACGGAGGCTGAGGCCCTGGGACTAAATGTGCAACATCCCTCAGGGCAAGAGAACCAGGTTGCTCCTATATTGGAAGACCAGGTTCTGGACCTGAGTCTCCAGAAGATAGTTACAAAATCATTAAACAAGAAAGATTGAGCTTAGGAAGAGAACAAAAGCAGCAATTTCCACTCAAAATGGATTTGCAAATGAAAATTTCAAAGCTCATAAATGAAATGCACCTTCTGAAAGACAGTCAACAGACCAAAGCACAAAGGAATTCACTTCCATTCTGGAAGTGGAAACAATAGTGTAATCTAAAAAGAACATTCACGAGATCCTCAGATATGTTCTATGTTAAACAACAGAAGGTTATGAAACAAGTACAGGGATATTTTTAAAAGAGTTAGAATCCTGGAAATGAATATAAATACTGCAATTTTATAAAAGCCCTCACCAGATGGGTAAATTTTTAACTAGTCATAGCCAAAAGGAGAATTGGTACATTTAAAGATAAAATGATTACAATGATTGAGACTAGGGGATAATACTGCCTGAAGAAAGAGAATAGTGGTAGAAATGCAAAAGCAAAACAAAACCAGAAACAGGAATAAGTTCCTGATAATAATGCTGCTGTGCAGTGGTATTTATTAAAATTTAGTTCTAACCACTAATGGAGCCAAAGGTCGACTGTGAGGATGATCATGTGAAATTCTTCTATTCATGGAGCAGGATGCAGGAAATGCATTGGAATGCAGGAAAGGGATGAAAAGATGAGAATTCGAACCTCAGACCCTCAGATCTGTCCATCACCAGCCAACAAAAATAAATGAGTTCAAATGAAAATCTTTCATATCTGCAACAAAGATCAAACAAATTAATCAAAACTCTCCTGATTATCTGATTGTTTTCCTTAAGTCTGATTCAATAAATCTAGTTTTATAAATACTTATTATACAATATATATTTACATAGTGATACATTATTCTCTCTTATAAAGTATTTTAAAATATATCAATAAAGTGAATATAAAATGATGAATATTAGATGGTAAGAATTTTTTAAAAATCAACAGAATTACAGTTGAGTTGAAGCATTAAAATATTAAGTAAAGATGTGACAGAGAAATTTTAAGTATGTAAAACCAAACTTTTAAAATAAATCTGAGTTACTTCAAAAAGATAATATGATATGTGACCTTGGAAAGAAGCAATTTTCCAGTTGAATCATGAAAGATATCCCAAGGGAAACATCTTTTGTGCCCACCACCAACTCTCAAGTTCATGCCCAACCAGGGCACTGAGACTTTAGTCTCCAAAATTCTTCACTACAAAGATCCAGATCTTCTTGCAGTGTAGATGATCCCATGCTTTAAACCAGGGGAAAAATCAAGACTCCTGTGCACAGCCTGTTATGCCAGCCAGTATCTGGGATATTTTCAGGGACATCAGATGTCCTTCGTGCTGAAAGGATAAAGGAAACAACCTGGAAAGGCCTCCTGTCAGGTCACTCCTTGGGTCATCTAGTGGAGGGGATGCAGTCAGCAGTGAAGGAGAAAGGAGGAGGCAAGTCTCAGAGGGCTCTCAGGCTCTTTCAGGGGATGTTTCTGGTGAAGGTACACATCAGCTTTCAGAAAAACGTGAAAGGGAGCTGGAGCAGTGGCTCCGCGGTTGCAGCGCTTGCCTGGCATGCGTGAGTACACGGGTTTAAACCTCAGCACCCACATACACAACTAAGTGTCAGAGCAATGAAAGCCATGTGAAAAACTCAATAAAAATTGTTTCTCTCTCTCTCTCTGCCTCCCTCTCTCTCTCTTTCTTTCTGTCCTTCTCTCTTTTTTAAAAAAAAAAGTGCACTGGAGACACAAGGAAATTATTTTATTCTCTTGATCCTCCCTGCCCCAACTCAGGAGGGTTAAGAACAGGGCAGAGAAAGAGGTGTGTAACAGCAAACCATGCTACACACACACACACACACACACACACATATACACAAACACACACACCAGGCTGTTCAAGTCCCAAAGCTAATCTGTACGGAAGGAAGAGGTACACCTTAGAGAAAATAGAATATTAGTATTTTTAAATAATAAGGGACTGAATTAATGACCAAAGTGAGATTATTTTAATAATTAAAAGTGACTGAGAAGGTCCAGATTAGAGGGAGTTGTTATCAAAACTGCTTCCTATGCAGGAAAAGGGAAGCCAGCCAGAGTCCAGAATGGCAGAAGGGGCCGCCCAGAGCTCTGTGGTCACAAACTGTACGTCAGCAAGAGCATGCACGCTCCTTTGGTAATGTGAAATACACCCTTTTAGGCACCTTTTCTTCTTTAGCAAGGCTAACCATGTCAACTGCCCTGTACTATCTGAAGTAGATTGTTTATTGTTGAAGCTGCAACTTATTTTAAAAACATATACAGAGTATCTTTATCCACATTTAAGACAATAGGCAGAAATTAAAAGCATATACATAGAGAATTAGCTTCTGGAATCTACCACTAAAACTACCATCCATTTTCCTATAAACATGTGTCAACAAATTCTACCCTCCCACTTCTAGTAGCATAATTGTTAGGGTCCAAAAATTATCTTAGGATGTTTTCTTGGACACATTCCGTTCTAACGAGTGTTGTGCTAGTCCATTTTCTTATACAGATAACACATTAAACAGTTTGGTAACCCTCCTTCACACATGCTCCTTAACAATAGAACACGGATCACTGCACCCTAGCTCTACATTAACGTTGCATAATACATAATTACATAAAATTGCAACTAATATTATTTTTTGTCATTTGTTGCTTCCTTCCAAGGCGTTTTGAGCTTTGGTAAATCATAATTGATGTCAATTAATCTCACATGATTAATGCATATTTATATAGACATTAAATGCATAATTAGAATTTCTCTCCTAAATGTAGATTCACTTTTTAAGCTCTTTTTAAATATATTTTAAAACATATTTGGCAGCAGGGTAGATATTTGGATTTTGCAAGTATAACTGCATCCTTTAATAAAAAGAAATGATCTTAGATTGTATATATTGAATATATAATTAAGAGATGCACTTAAAGTACACTATTTTTTTAAAAATATGTAATTTTTAGAGGGAAACGGAGATCTGTGATGGAACTGTGAGTAGTAGGAAAACAATGACACTTACTAATTCAGTGCCTCTCTTTTTTTTTCCACATTTTTATTGGTGCATTATAGATATACATTTTGATGAAATTTGTTGTTGTATTCATAGTGCACACAATACAACAATATAATGTGGTCAATTCACTCCCCAGCATTTCCCCCTCCCCCTGCCCCCACCTCCCATCCCTTGGTTTCTTTCCTCTACTGATCTCCCTTAGACTTTTAGGAGATCCACCTCAACCTTTGTTTTCCTTTTTCCTCTCTAGCTTCCACATATGAGAGAAAACATATGACCCTTAACCTTTTAAATTTGACTTATTTCTCAGTGCCTCTCTTTAACCAAAGAATTTCTAGCAAATGAGGTGCTTGGACAACATTCAAACCTGAACAAGCCACACACCCACCCTAAGTTTGTTCCCTCCTGGGATAAGTAGACTACATTTTAGTGTTGTGAATATCGGTGGAGTATCTGCAGGCCAGAAAGTATTATCATCATACTCTCTCTATGGAATTCCTCCCGCTAATTTCTTGGCTACCAGTCAGTTTCTCAAGATATAGAAACTTAAACACAAACCATTTATTAAACATGATGTGGGACTGGAGCAGTGGCTCTGAGGTTACGGCACTTGCCTGGCATGTGCAAGGACGCAAGTTCAAACTCTAGCACCACGAACACAGCAAAGTGTTGGAGGAACGAAAACCACGTGAAAAACTAAATAAAGTTGATTCTCTCTTTCTCTCTCTCTCTCTTTCTCTCTCACTGTCCCTCTCTCTTTAAAAAAATTAAAAAAAACAAAACATAATGCATCAGGTAGTGTGCTCAGTGTTTCACAAATGACATGTCATTCATTTCATACAGCAACAATAGTATTATCCCTACATCATCATTGAGGAATACAAAATTCAGAAAGGGAAGTAATGTTTCCATAGTCACACAGCTCATAATCAAAGGAGCTGGGATTGAACTGATTGAACTCTAAAGGTGATGTTCAAAATCACCTGGGTGGACTCCCTCCTAGGAAAAATTGGTAAAGTTTTATTAACCCCCTTCATCATAGGCAGATTCCCTACTCATTATTGAGGACAAAATCCCCAGTGAATTCTGAACTAGAAAAAATACCATACCTTCAGGGCACTGTTAGTCTCTTTGCTATGCTACCTGCCCTAGCAATGCACCAATGCACACGTTGTGTGGGAGTCAGCAACTATCTCACTAGCCAGACTCTCAGTCCAAGACGGTAGAATCTCGCAGTTCATTCAGCACAGAATCCTCCTGCCCCTAATTCTATGCTTATTTGATAAATATTTCGTGTTTATGCCAAACTCCTGAAAAGCAATGTGTTGTTGAAGGAAGATTCTTAATAGCATCACTAACAGAAGTAAAATTGGGACAATGAGGCAGAGTAGCATTTACTGGGTCACCTGCTGACTAGGAGCATCAGAAGAGAGGCATTCCTGCAGCTCCTTATTCCCAGCAGCCTGCAGTTTACGTGTGAGGATGCCATGGGTGAGGGTCAAAGAAAGGCTTCCACCTGTGGTTTGTGAGGATATGATGAAGAAGCGAATCATTTCTCTCCCTCTTCCTGAGTGACCAGCACAGCAATAGACCCTGCACGTGGTGCACAATGGGGAAATGTTCATTGTGGAACCCAGATGCCAAAGTGAAGAAGAAATAGAGAGCTTCTAGCAGTCACATCTGGCTTTTTGGCACACTCTATACACTGTGGTATTGATTCTCCCTGCATATGCTCCTCCATCATTTTACAAGTTACCAGTGAATCAAGTTTTGCCCACTTTGACCAAGTACTGCTTGAACTTGGATAAAGCTGTCACTATGAGGTCTATTTTCAAGCTGCTGTGAACATTCCAAAGGAATCGATATTTAAAAAAAGAAAAACTTCCAGCTTTCAAAGGAAGGAAATATCTACACTGGACCCCTGGCAGCTAAGCACCCTGATCAGTGCCATATAATGATTTTGAATTCAAGAGGAAACTGTCCTGTGCTAAAGTAAGCATGCTCCTCCCATAAATGAGTATATGTTTCAAAGGGTTAATCCAGTGGCTGTATAACTTAGGAAATTTTATCTGTAAGGACGCCTTGTTCAAATCCTCACCTTTAGCAGAGATTTTTGTGCATCAGAAAAGTGAGATACACTTCACGTGTTTCCCTCTACACATTTTTATGCTATACCTTTCAGCAAAAGCTTTTACAATGATATTAAACATTAACTCTGGATGGGTTAATCCCAAGACACGGCAGCAGCCTTAAGGTTAATAGTCCTTTTAATTAAAGGATAAGTCAGTTATTGAACACAGAAGCTAATCACAAAAGGATTACCACTGAAAATGAACATAGTCTGTGCAATTAGTCTGATAATTAAGACTTAAGTACTGGACAGAGATCAAAGTGCTTGTAATATGCAGTAAAGTTCCCAGAGTTGTAAGGATATTCAAAATGTTAGCTTGTGCTTTAGTGCACCTTCCATTTATCGTGTACCCATGATAGCAGCAAACACATTTCCCCGATGGATGTCGGCATGGATAGCTGCAACAGCTGTTACTACATAAGCCTGGTGTTTCTCACAATATGATTACTCTGTCAACGACGGCCGTAAAAGGTGGCATCTGCATTCATCAAACAGAGTTATCAATAAATGTAAAACCATACAACAATTAGAGATCTCAAAGGAAGAACAAATCCAACTAGAAAAAAATGTCAACCACACTCTTTAATTACGAAGACTGTTAATCAATAAAATGACTTCATAACTTTTAATTAAAATTTTATTTGAACTGGATGTTTGGAGAATCTGATTCTTTGTTTTCATTATGTGGAGCAGTCACATTACAGAAATCCTGGTGGCATCTGTGAGAGACTATCCCCTGAGGAACACTTTATATCTGTAATTGCATATTCTCACCTACAGAGGGTGTTAAGAATCCTTGTTAAAAATAAAGGAAATAGTTAGGAGACATCTCACAGTAGCCATTATTACGGAGCAAATTACTAGGTAGAGCAATCCAGAAGCTGTCAAGAAAGGTTAGCCAAAAGGAGTGTGAGGAAATCAGCCATTCAGCAATTCATCATGGGTCGAAACTGCTCTAAAACAAAACCCTGGGAAAAAACAAAAGATATTGGCTTTATGAAGTCAAGACACTGCCTTTGTTTATAGCAATGAATAAAGATGATAAGAGGTTACTGATGAAGGATAAAAAGATGAAATGATAAAGGAAAAATCAATCGCTTTAATCACACTGATGCTCAAGCAAGATATAATGAGAATAACTTGTTAGAATTCCCAAGCTCTAAGCTGTATACATTATCATCACTTTAATTTGTGTTCATAACAGTCCTCGTAATTTATATATCACCAGCCCCAGAAGTTGACTGATAAATTTCCCTACCTTCCTCTCAGTCTCTCTTCAAGCTAAATGTATGCATCACTGTTAGGTTTTTAAATGGTCTCTTCGATATGTAGAAAAGGATTAATTTGGAATTTCTTTCTCAACTGAGTTTCCACTAGGATCTCACTTGACCCTCAGTTTTAGCCTAGATGAGCAAATCAGGTTGACATTTCTTACCTCACTGCTGAAATAGTGAGCAAGTTCTATTTTCATATTTTTGAGTGCTGATAGATGCAAAATTCAGTATTCAGAGGTTTGTCTTGGGGTTTACCTTTTCTTAATCTAAGTTTGCTTTCTATATGTCCATACAAGTAATAATAATTGTGAACCAAACTACCCAGTTTCCTAGAAAAGGCCACCGATGAAATTCAGAGACTGTAGTGCAAAATATGACACCTTAACATTTGAGAAAACTGCAGAAACAGGAAGGTATCTCTGCCCTTCTTCCTTGCTACAGACCACAAAAATCTCCTCTGAGCTCCTAACGTTGGTCATGCAATATCCTCATTTCACTGGACCAGGAAAAAAGAAACATCTCCATCTATGAAGACATGGGGACACAAGAAAGAATCTGAACACACAGGCCTTGCTAAGTTCCCCCAATTTATCGCCATGGCTCCCCCTTGCTTTATCCAATCACACTTGTCCACGAATTTTCATTAAACTCAGCACTGGCACACACAGGTCTCCCAGTCTCCTTGTTTCTTCATTTCCAAAGGCTCTTGTGTCATGTAAAACTTATATTAAAATAAATTTGTATGTTTTTCTCACATCAATCTGTCTTTTCTTATCTGGTCCTCAGCTGTGAGCATGATGATAAGCATGTAAACATTTTTTTTTCTCTAATTCATCACCATAGAAGGTAGAAGTGACCTTTCATGTTGTCCTTCTCCTAAGAAAAGTTGACATGCTAGCCAGTTCAACTTTGCTTTAAGTCCTTGGGAAACAAAGATCACACCCATGCAACCAGCATCACAGCTTGGAAAAAACAAATGGAAATGACAGTAAATTATACTTAAATAATGCTTAACAGATGCCAGGCTCTGTTCTAAGAGCTTTATAGATATTCACTCATTTAATCCACACACAAACCCTATGGAGTAAATCCTTATCACCCTAAGAGGTTAGGTGGCTCCCCATGTCACACTGCTGGTGAGGCTGAATTGTGAACACGGGCGGCATGATTTCAGAGACTGTGTCCCCAACCTCTGCTCTGTTCTGTGCTTTTAAGAAAATGGCACTTCTTGGGAATCTACTTTGGGTCAGGCTTGTGCTACAGGTTTTATTTCTCATACATAATTCTGCAGGTAGGTTTCACAAGCAGGAAAACTGAGACTTAATGAGACCAGTTGAACCTGCCCAAAATCACACAGTAAGTAGTAATACCCAGAGTCAAATCTAGTTCTATCAGACCCTAAAAGCCCTGTACTACTTCACATATTGTCAGGGTAAGAAAAAAATCTTTGGGTTTTAATTCCACTAATATTAAGGGATGAAGGAGCAGCGAGGGGGCGGGGAGACAGAGGAGCCAAGAGAAGAAGAGACCACATACATGTGCTACATTATATCTCTCCTGCTAGGTAAAGTGACCCTAAGACATAGAAAACAACCAGGCAAAATTGGAAAGTCTTCCCAAAGAGTAAGGGTGATACTTAATGGAAGGGAGGACACTGTAAGAATGAGAGCTTTTGTCTGCAGGGGAATCAAATACAGGGGGACATTAAAGTGTGTGTGGATATGTGCTCAAGAGCGTGAAGATCGTATTTTTACCGTTCTCCTAGCCAGGGGTGAATATTACAGTCATGATGCCTAGTGCAGCATACTCCTCAAGTTCAAAGAACACCGGTGAAGAGACAGGGCTTTCAGGTCCTAGGCTCTAGTAAACATGTCTGGACCTCTCCCCTCTACTTAGCTACTATATGAAGTCAGGACAGCCCAGTCTCTCCAAAAACAAGCTCAATAGCTATTTTCCCATCTTTTTCACCTTTGCATTTGATTTTTCTTTCTTTTCCCACTCCTGTTATTCTTGGAAGTTATTAATATTTCCTCCCATAGAGTCAATTTTTTGTCAAAATGTAGATTTCATCAAAATTTAGATTTTAAATATTACAGTAAGACCTATGTTCTCTTCCCCATTACTTAGTATGACCTAGTATGTCATAGGGAGAAGTTAAACACACTGATAGAAATGGTGCATTTTCATGAAAAATGCGTAGTATTTTGTTCATACCTATAAACAAAGAAGGGGCATGACCAGCTCAAGTAATTTTTTTCTATTTTAAAAACTGTCCTTTATTTTAATTTTTTTTCTTTTTTTTTAAATTAGAAGTATATAGAGATACAATTGAGGGGGGAACATTATCAAACCAACAGTAATCAATGTATATATACTTTGTTATCCAGGGGTAATGCCAAAACATGGATGACCACCTTGGGTTTCACCTGTTGCAGTTTCCCCCAGAAGAAGTCATGCGTTAAATGAGTATCTCGTGGAGGAATGACATCGGCTTCTGGGATGGTTCCCCCATATTCCCACTCTCCAGTCTCCTATGAGTTCTTCACACACCCTTCCCCTTCCCCATCCCCCTCCCTACGCCTCCAAGTATCCTAGGGAGCCATCCCCCTATTACTCTGAGAGTCATTCAATTTGAAGTATTGTTAGGTTAGCTGTCAGCCCTACTGCTTCCCCATATATTCTAGCATCCACAGATGAGAGAAACCATTCGGCCCTTGAGTCTCTGGGATTGGGATACTTCACTAAGCATAATTCTTTGCATCTCCATCCATTCGATTTCAAAAGCCATAATATCGTCTTCTCTAATGGCCGAGTAGTATTCCATTGTATATGTACCAAAGTTTTTGTATCCGCTCGTGGAGCGAGGGGCGTCTGGGTTGGTTCCACGGTCTAGCAGCTCAAGTAATTTTAACCACTTAATCTCATCTATTGCATGTGAATGGTAGTCATATTTGAACATCAAAGAGAGATTTCAAACCTGAAATGATGTGTAAAAAGCACTGCAGACCCCCAAGTGTTATTCAGTTTCTACATTTTGAGATGATTGAAAATGAACAGGATTGAAATATGGAAGTCGTATTTTTTAAAACTTTCATTTTGCAAAGGTTAATTGACAAGCAGTTTGAGCAGAGGGAATGAGCTGCAAGTAAGTTTCCAATTACCAGAATCTAGACTTGGGAGAATGTATAAAATATATAAATCTTGAAACGTGAATAGGACTTGCACTTACTAGGTTGAGGAAAGAGCTGCATGGATGTGGAGACAGTATGACTCACTTTATAAAGCTATAACTATATAAAGATAAAATAATAAACATTTAGTTTTAATATCAGGAAAAAGTTCCATAAAATTTTTTTCACAGGAATTAATAACTCAAAGCAAATCTTCTTTTTCTATTAATAAAATAGAAAAATTGCACATGGGTACAACTGCACGATTGTAGGAATCTCTATGTATTCATATATAGACACAGATATGTAAATTTTCTGCCAAATAGATTAGCAAAATCCAAGTAGTATGGCAATCTTAGGGAGAGTCTATCTTGTTATAATTTTTAAATTTCTCAATCTATCAGTTAAATGTGGATTCAGGGCACAGACTCATATTTCCTTGTCAAATAAATTATGCCTTACATCAAAGACCACACAGATTCCTACTTAACAAAACAGGAGAATGTCTGAATAGACCATAAATGTGAAATATGCAAGAGAGCAAAATGAGACAGCCAATAAAATAAAAGATTTGTTAGTCAGCTAAAAACTATCTGCAAAATGGTACTACTGACAATCAGAACCAGTGATTAAAGAAATATTCTTTTAAACTGATGCTAATTTTTTTCCATGACAAATGAGCTCTGGTGATAATGCAAAATGGTAACAAATTGCTGTACATAAAAAGTTTTTAATTAGACAACAAACACTGAGATAGTGCATACTCTTTCTTTTGCTTGATTATTGAAACGTCATGTACACATAATAAGAAAAGAACAATAAATGTGCTGGGCCTTTAAGAAATAAACCAGGTACCAAATTACTATGTAGTTGTAAATCCATGTCAGTAGTATTTGTTATATCAACTTGACATTTTCACCTTTCCAAGTAATTTATAGCAATTAATTCTTGTTTATAGGTATGCTTCTACTCAGCATCTCCCAGCCCCAAGATAGCATTGAAAGATACTACTGCCCCAGTCTAATTACCACTATTAAAGGTGTTGGTTAGTTTAATGATTTTAGTAGATTAAATTGTTAATATTTTTAAATTAGTACTATCTCAAAATGTAACCAAATATAACAAATTATAAGGTAAAGAAAATTGTTTCCAGTTTTTCTTTAAAACAGTTTCACTCTAGTATTGAGATTCTGAGTTAAGTCTGGTTCCAAGGAGTTTCAGAGGATTCAGTTTTAACCCTTAAACAAGATAATGCTGGGAAAGTATTTGGCACAACGTGCAGCACATGATAAGCGCTCAGAGAGCAGGAATTCTATGTAATTGGGATGAACTCAACAAAAACTTCAGAGAAATGGGAGCCCTTTGCTATGCAGGCTCCATCACATGTATTTTAGCTTGCTAGGGCGGCCAAATAGGATACCACAGACTGGGCGGCTCAAACAACATAAGTGTATTTTCTCGCCGTTCCAGAGGCTAGAAATCCAAGATCAAGGTGCTAGGAGGGTTGGTTTCTCCCGAGGTCTCTCTCCTTGGCTTGCAAATGGCTACCTTCTAGCTGTATCCTCACCTGGTCTCTCCTCTGTAAGCATGTATCCTTGGCGTCTCTGTGTGCATCCAAATTTCCTCTTCCTATAAGAACACCAGTCAGACTGAGTTAGGACCCACCCTCCTGGCCTTTTTTTTTTTACTTGATCACTTCATTTGAAGTTCTCTCTCCATATGCACATTCCAAGGCCCTAGAGTTAGGTTTTCAACGTGAGGATTTGACAAGGATCCACAATTCAGCCCCTTGCCGTACATCATCACAATGTAAGCACCTCCTGACAGTGGAGGAGGGTGAGCGGACCCAAAGAGCACTGACCAGTGGCAGTTGTGGTGAGCACATCTGAAGCAGGAGAGTGACCAGGTGGAATGAGTCCCAGCGCCCTCATGCTTTCTTCCTGTGCCGGTCCTGCTCACCTCTTTTTCCATACCAGCATCTGTGCATCTTTGCATTTTTCTGCATGAGCATCTCAGCCTCTTTGCCCTAGTTAGGTGTTAATTTGCTTTAAAAGTTGATTTTCTAGGGAAAAGTGAGTTTCAGGTGGGCACAGGTCTCTGAAGAAGTACTCGCATCCCCAAGAGAACCTAGTTCTCCAAAAGGCGCCTGCGGGATTGGGGCAGTGGGCAGGGACTGCCTGCTCTAGACTCCGAGTTGAGAAAGGGCATTTATCCTCCACACCCTGTGGGGTCACAGTGAGGAAGAGAAAGGGGCAAGGAGGGCGGGCAATGCTCTATATTGAAAGAAACCTGAAGAGACTTGGAAAACTTGTCTGGGTACAAACAAAGTGTCACTTTATCCTTGCATCATCCTGAAGCTAACTGTAGTTGTGAAACTACATTAATATGTTAAGCAGGAAGGAGCCCTCTTTCCTTGATAGGATAATAGTGTTGAGAAGAACTGTAAGATCATTTCAGCACACTGTGTAATGAGCTGTAGTGTGAACTTCAAGGAAAAGCAGGAAGCGAACATCTCTTCCCTGTTTCCCTCCTCTCCAGGTTATAGGAAGGAAGGGTGTGAATTTGAGTGTCTGTAATTTAAGCCCTGGCATAATGCCTAGTACAGGGCTCTGTGCTGGGTTCAATAAATAGATGTTGTCAAGTGATACACCATTGTAGAGTAACATTTGTTTCTTCGGCCAAATTCACTGTATCTACATAGTGCCATTGTTCTTTGGGGCTCTCTCCTCCTTAAAATGATGGATTGCCAAGTAATAAAAATGCTTTCACCTTTATCTCCACCTATCTCACCCCCTTTAGTTCTCCTTTTATTGCTGCGCTTGGTGTCAGGTGATCCATCCATCCGCCTCTCATTGGTTTCCTGGTACCCAGCAGCTCAGAGTCAGTCTGGTTTTAAAATATTGGAAGGTTTTTCATTATAATCATTGAGGTTAGTCGATTAGGGGAGATGTGGATTGAGTTTTAATTGTTCAGAAACAACAGCATCCTGACTGACTGACATTAGCCAAGAAAGTCTCCCTGGAGCAAAAGTGACCCAGCTGGGGAAAACTAAGAAGCAGACTCAGCAATAAAATCAGGATGCTTAGAATCATGGGACAGCCTAGCAATGGGGTTATCATCTTCCTTGCCTAACCCTGAGATAAATCTCCAAATGCAGAGACCTAAGAATGAAAAGGGTTATTTATTCTTGCAGAATTCCTAGAAAATTAATGGTTTGAGCCAATACCATTTTTATCAAAAGAGGACATGAGGGGTTTATCTTATCTCCATATACATCAACTATTATTGTGAAGGTCTCTGTGACCCATGTTCCCTTCCATCTACAAGTCAGAACTCAAACACAGACAGCCGCCCAGAGGAAAAGACACTCAAAGAACAAGTTAATGTTTTTCTCCTCTGCCTAATCACAAACTGTTGTGAATACTCTCAGGACAGAACTAGAGTGATACTATACACAAAGTTCACTGAAGGACTTTGCAGCTCAGAATCAAATCTAATAAATGAGATGTGACGTGTGAAAAATCAATTTTCAAAGGGCACTTGTGAAGTTTAGGCCTTCTAAATTAGAATTCTGAGTTCATGATTTTGTGATTTTTTTTCTCCTGCATTTTATAACAATTATTATAATTTATGTGTCATTTACTTTTAAAGTTAGTTTACTTCTTTTGGCTCTCTGGCTAAGTGTACCTGCTGGTTGAGTTACTAGCAGACATTTAAGTAAAGAATAGCAGTTACGAAACACTACACCTTATAGGAGTTGGTCGCTTCTTCCTTAATAGAACTCCTATGGCGCATGCTGTAAAATCTAAAATAAATGAATGGGATGCAATTAAACTAAAAAGCTTCTGCACAGCTAAAGATTTAGTTGAGAGCATCAACAGAGAACCCACAGAATGGGAGAAAATTTTTGCCTGCTACACCTCGGACAGAGGGC
>PVKS010006510.1:0-78058 GCA_004027875.1 Aplodontia rufa
CCCCTCCAGCATCTGTCCTCATTTGTATTTTTCATTTTTGCCACTCTAACAGGAGTGAGGTGGTATCTCATTGAAGTTTTGATTTGCATTTCTCTTATAGCTAATGATGTAGAGCATTTTCTCATATATTTATGGGCTTTCTGAACTTCGACTGGAGAGAAGTTTCTTTTAAGTTCTTTAGCCCATTTATCAATTGGATTTTTTGTGAGTTTGGACTTTAATTTCTTTAGTTCCCTATAAATTCTGGATATTAGCCCTCTGTCCGAGGTGTAGCAAGCAAAAATTTTCTCCCATTCTGTGGGTTCTCTGTTGATGCTCTCAACTAAATCTTTGGCTTTTTAGTTTAATTGCATCCCATTCATTTAATTTTGATTTTACAGCATCTTTGCATGCTTTTAAGTAGGCTGAAAGTTCTTTATTTCTCCATGGTCTTATGGCTTCTTTACACCATTTGTTAGCCTGTTCATAAGCAAGCTGCTTAACCAGGGGCATGGCTTGGTCTACATCCCCAAACACACAGTTAGCTGTTTGCATTAATCTGTCTACAAGGTTCATTGGCACCTTGAATAACCTTAGATAATTGTCCTTGTAGGTCACCAGTGCCTGAGAGTGTTTTCCAAGATTTCATAGCAGCTGCACTAATCTGTTGGTATACTCCAGGATGATAATTAATTTGCTGAATATGTCCCTCATATTGTCCCGTGCCCATTAGCATGTCCAGACTCTACTGAGGGTTTCCTGCAGCCGCATTCATGCGGCTAATCTAAACAAAGTTCCTGATTAGCTACTTTCCTTAGTAAATATTGCCCTCCAGAAAGACAAGCCCTTGCTAGATTACCCCAATCTAAAGGAGTGAGGTTGTAACTGCCTGTGGAGTCCAGCATGGAAAGAGTAAATGCTGCTTGTACTCCATAAGTCATAACCGCTTCTTTCAACTGTTTAACAAGTTTTATATCGAGGGGCTGGTGGTATCTTTGCTGGTTTTGATCCTCCAATACCGGAAAGAAGGATCGAGACTCTACTTCATCCCAACGAGTACAGGCAGTTTTCCCAGCATAGCATGAGCAAGCGCCTCCACATGGCTCCAGATTATAAGCCGGTGGCGGCGCAGATGCAGTTAAATGGAGCTGAGAAAACCGCTTTTCCAGATCCGCCCCAGACATCTCTGGTTCAGTATCACTTTCTGTCTCTGAGTCTAACGACTCATTTCCCCTTTCGGAGGCTTGGCTTAATTCTTTTATCTCTTCAAGAATCTGTGCACCTTCCCTAAATTGTTCCCTCATATCGGAGCGCTTTGAATCCAAGCAGGAGTGTACTAAAGCCCATATAGGCAAAGTCCCTACGGGGATAGGATTCTTTTCATTGTTCTTATGTAACTCCTCTCCCAAATGTTCCCATTGGGGGATATTCAGGAGCCCCTCTTCTAAGAACCAAGAACAGCATTTCTCCACCGCTTTGAGGAATGCTCAGGCAGTGGCCGTTTTTAGAGGCGTTCCATTCTTTTTTAACAGCTCCTTAAGAGGCCGTTCCATTCTGATCCATGATATTTCTGATCCCATTGTTAATCTTAAGCCATTCCAAGATAGCTATCACAAAAATACACAAAAACCAAATACACAATAATACCACAAACACACAAAGACTTACAACTTGACACAAATTTGTCTACTAAAGGACGTCCGACGCTGTCTTGCAGCCACTTGTCAGTCCCTCAGCAGAGACTCCTCCGTTTAGTCCCTCAGCGGAGACTCCTCTGTTATCCTCGAGGTCCCTACTCCTGTTCAAACAGGGTCTGCTGGTTAAATTTCAGTTTACCACTAATACTTAAAATTGGTTTTCGCGTTCCCTGTACGGACCACCATTTGTTGCGTTTGACCAGCGAAGCGGCAATAACAACATGTACACTCTTGTTGCTTGCGGAGCTCTCTCTTTAATCAGGGAATTGTACCGCTTATATAGCGAAAGTAACCCAATCAGCAGGTTGTTGCTATGAAGAAGAAAACTTTGCTGGCTCCTATTGGTTGTCCCTAGGTGGTCAGATATTGCAACCATACGAACCAGGAATAGCACAAGATCAGCTGACCAACTTGGCCAGCTGCCATCTTAAAGCTGCCTTCATGGGGTGGCCTTCGGGTGCTGCCCGCCACACATAATTTCTTCCATAGCCATCCATTTACCTTCAAAAGCTGCAATATCATTGTTTGTAATTGCTGTGTAAAATTCCATGGTATATATGTACCACAGCTTTTGGATCCATTCATCCAGTGAGGGACATCTGGGTTGTTTCCATGATTTAGCTCTTGTAAATTGAGCTGCTATGAACATAGATATTGCCGTGTCACTATAATGTGCTGATTCTAAATCCTCTGGAAAGAGACCCAGGAGTGGAATAGCAGGATCATATGGTGGTCTCATCCCTAGTTTTTTGAGGAGTCTCCACACTGCTTTCCAGAGGGGCTGTACCAGTCTGCAGCTCCACCAACAGTGTGTTAGTGTGCCTGTCTCTCCATAGCCCCTCCAGCATCTATTATTGTTTATTTCCTTCATTTTTGCCATTCTGACTGGTGTGAGGTGATATCTTAATGTAGTTTTCATTTGCATTTCTCTGATTACTAGTGATTTAGAGCATTTTCTCACGTATTCATTGGGTTGATCAATGTCTTCTGTTGAGAAGTTTCTATTTAGCTCTTTGGCCCATTTATTGATTGGGTTGTTAGTGTTTTTTTGTAGTTGAGGTTTTTGAGGATTTTGTAGATTCTGGATATGAGTCCCCTGTCCGAAGAACCATAGTCCATGATTCTTTCCATTTCCGTAGGAAACCTCTTGACTCTTTTGATTGTTTCCTTGGTAGTGCAAAAGCTTTTTAGTTTAATGGCATCCCATTCCCTGATTTTTTACTTTACTTCCTTCCCTTTAGGAGACATGTGGGAGAAAGTCTTTGCCTACTCCCAAATGCTGAAGTGTTGGACTTAATTTGTCTTCCATCAGTTGCAAGGTAGCTGGTTTAATTCCTAGCTCCTCGATCCATTTTGATTTGATTCTCGTGCAAGGTGAGAGAAATAGGTCTAATTTCAACTTTCTGCAAGTGACTGTCCAGTTTGACCAGCACCATTTGTTAAAGAGTCTGTCTCTCCTCCATGTAATATTTTGTCCCCCTTTGTCAAAAATCAGATGTTTAAAGATTTGAGGGTTTGTTTCAGGGTCTTTTATTCCATTGGTGTTCTTTCCTATCTTGATACCAGTACCATGCTGTCTTTGTTACTACAGCTCTGTAGTATAGTTTTAAATCTGGTATACCATGCTATTTTTTAACATTACAGCTCAATAGTATAATTTTAGATCTGGCATTGCAAAACCACCTGTTTCATCTTTCTTGCTTAGTAATGTTATGGCTGTTCTGGGTTTCTTTTTTTTCCATATGAATTTGAGAATTGCTTTTTCTATGTCTACAAAGAATGACATTGGACTCTTGTTGGGGATTACATTGAATCTGTACAGTGCTTTTGGCAGAATGGCCATTTTAATTATATTAATTCTGCCTAACCAAGAGCCTGGAACATCTTTCCCTCTTCTCAGGTTTTCTGCAATTTCTGTTTTCAGTGTTTGATAATTTTCCTTGTCTTTTACTTCTCTTGTTAGATTAATTCCCAAGTATTTTATTCTTTTAGAGGATATTGTGAATGGGATCAATTTCCTAATTTCTACTTCTTCCATATTATTGTTGGCATATAGGAAAGCTATTGATTTATGGGTGTTGATCTTGTAACCTGCTACTTTGCCAAATGTTTTTATAAGCTCTAGCAGTTTTCTGGTGGAGTTTTTTTGGATCTTCCAGATATAGGATCATGTCATCAGCAAAAAGGGATACTTTGACTTCCTCCCTTCCTCTTCTTATCTCTTTGATTTCTTCCTCTTGCCTGATGCTCCAGTCAGGGTCTCAAGGCTCTATTGAATAGAAGTGATGAAAGCAGGCATCCTTGTCTTTTTTCCCCAAGTTCAGGATTTAGTATTATATTAGCTGAGCATTTGGTACATATATATATATATATATATATGTGTGTAATATGTGTGTATATATATATATACACACATATATATGTATATACATGTATATGTATGTCAAATTATATATATATGTGTGTGTGTATATATGTGTGTGTGTGTGTGTGTGTGTGTGTATATATATATATAGCTAGCCTTTACAAAGTTAAGTTCTTTTGATCCCTATTTTCGCTATATAATTTTGAGCATAAATGGGTGCTGGATTTTATCGAAGGCCTTTTCTGCACATATTGACATGATCATATAGTTATACCTGGAATGAAGCTCACTTGATCATGACTAATTATTTTCTTGATGTGTTTTTGAATGTGGTTTGTAAGAACCTCATAAGGATTTTTGCATTGATATTCGTGAGGAATATTGGTCTGTAGTCTTCTGTTTTCTATGTGTCTTTGTTGGGTGTTAGTATCAGAGTTATGTTGCTTCATAAAAAGTGTTTTGGAGAGTTCCCTCTTTTTCAATTTCTTGGAATAGCTTAATAAGGAGAGGTGTTATCTCTTCAAAGGTGTGGTAGAACTCCATGGAGAATCCAAAAAGTTTCTTCTTTGGGGAAACTTTTAATTGCTGTATGGATTTTGGTGCCTGTTATTGGGGTGTTTATCAGCTTGACTTTTGACTGACAGCAAGATGACATCAGACTTTCAAGTCCTTATTGCCATGGCAACTCTAAGTCACTTTGGTCCATGCTGGGTGGTTCTAATTGGATTCTGGTTAGGAGGGATTGTCCTTATCTCCCTGAGTTTCAGGATCTGGTATCAAAAGTCTTTTCCTTCAGGGTAACTTGGGTTCCTCCTATTAACATTATTTTGGGTCTGCATTTCCTCTGCAGATAACAGGTAGTTTGCTGAGGAGTGTGAATGTTTGTTCACTAAAGTCAGGCAGGCTCCCCTGCAGGTAAATTGCCTTTTGGAAAAGAAAGCATGTGGGGTCAACACAGTGGACCCATTTGATAGATTATTCTCTTATCTTTGTGTTCCCAATTTCCATGTCTTTCCCCTAACATTGGGGGAGGTTGCTGCAAGATAGAGAAAGAGAAGACTGACTTGCTCACTAGTAGATTGACAGGTAGGACTGTGACTTGGGAGTCCTTAGATCACACTAAGAAGTTCAGCACACTAAGAAGATCACACTAAGAAGTCTAAGGAGTTGCTGACTGAGGCTTTGCCTTTACCAAAAGGTGAGAAGCCATGAAAGGAGATTGAAGTGGAGTCGGAGCTCCCGTGCATGATCAATTGGCTTTTGGTCATGCCAGAGACCTTTGCATTCACATCAGGGCTTAGCCCTGGCCAGAGAATTAGGGTGCTTCTAAGAGACCTCAGTTTCTCAATTGAATGGATTGCCCTGAAAGGAAACTGAAGCAAGATCAGATTAACATTCTCTCCACCAAGGCAGAGAGCAATTGTTAAGTCTCAGTATAGCAAAGTCTTTTCCTGAGTCTTGAGTCTGGCAGCCATGTGGCTGACAGGGTCCCAGTATTTTTTGATAGAGAGTTCATAAAATGGAGTAGAGAATTCCTGGAAGAAAAGCGATATAGAGTGATCATTTTACTCACGCTTCCTAAGATCTGTGGTAAATCCCTGTAAATGTAACACAGCGTGGTTGGATGGGTTCTGTTTTGTAAATTGGAGGAATGAAATCCATGGACATAGGATCAGACAGAGCAAAGTAACAAGATTTAGATTAATGGAAAGGAAACAGAATTCCCAAGAAGGGAGGGGTCCCAAGACAGGAATCCCTTGAGGGATTTTTCTTTGAAGAGAAGAATGTGAAAAGTTGAGCTGTTTGGGGAGAGAGAAGGTCTGGAGTAGAGGTATCAGGCCTGGAGTGGAGGCCTAGGCATAGGGAACCATTTGCCAACGCAGTGGAGAGCTTTTAAGATCTCTGAGATTTTGGGAGTTGAATGTGCCATTTTTAGGTTAGTGACTGTTATTGTCCAGCTTATTTTGGGGCCAAGCAATATTACAGAAGAACATGAGTCTTTCAGATTTGACTGTGTCTTGGAGACCCAGGGTCTGGATGTTTCAGAAGGCACCCCAGCGTGATATCTCATGGCAGCTTTGGTGGATCTGGCCTGTGCTGGATAAGATGGATTGAAGAGGGTCCCCAAGGACTCTGTTGGAGAGAAAGCCAGGAATCCAGAAGAGTCAGAAGGAATCATTCACCAAGTAGGTTATGGCCAGTGATGGATATGATGTCTAGCAATGTGAATGGTCGTTATTGGAGCCGTTAGAGGGAGAGGTGTTGGGGGAGGGGAGAGGAGAGAGAGTGTGTGTGTACCAGTTGAGGTCAAGGGAAGGCCCAGAGGAGCCATTCTTGATGGGGACCTAGGGTCTTTGAGAAAGACTTGAATAGGAGAATGCTGAGGCTATTTTTGGCTGAGAAGGGTTGGTATGGGGAAGGGGGAGGAGTGTTTGGAGGGTTGGGGAAATGTAGGCACAATGTGTGGGCTGGCATGAATGAGAAATACGGTAGTAGTTTGTAAGGGAGGAATAGTAATGGAAGCCTTGAGTTTGTGGAGGAGGTTACGTCCTAAAAGGGACTGGGCATTTGGGCATTATAATAAAGGAATGGGACAGGGTGAATGTCCCAAAGGTGCAGAGAAGGGGAGGTTCTTAAGGGGATACTCAAGAACTCCGGAGACCCCCCCCCCCATAATAGGGGTATTGCTTTTAAGAGTGGATCCTTGCTATGAAGTCAAGAGAGAGTCGCCCCATTGTCAATCACAAATGAAATAGATTGGCTGGTCACCATCCCAATAACCTTGGGCTCCGTGGATTTATCATTGGTTGTGATAGGAGTGGCGGAGTCTGGGCCCCCTCATTCCAGTAGCTCAGTAAAGGGGTTAAAGGAGAGTTGGACTGGACTGAGGGTTGGGGTGTCCTTCCTTGGGGACAGTCCACTTTCCAGTGTCCCTATTGTCTACAGTTTGGATAGGGCTTTGTGGGAGGCCTCGGATTAGGGCAAGCTTTAGCCCAGTGCCTATTTTGGCTGCATCAGTAATAAGCAGTGGGTGAGCCTCTAAGAGTCAGTTTGGGGTGATGGATGGTGGAAGCCAGAAGTTGGTATTTGGCTTTGAGCTGTTTTTCTCTTTCCCTCTTGATTTCATCCTCCCTGTTGTTAAAGACCTTAAATGCAGTATCTGGGAGTTGCTGTTGTGAGGTTTTGGGACCCTTTTCTAGTTGTTTAAAGTTTCTGTGAATGTTTGGTGCTGACTGGCTAATGAATTGGACGTGGAGAAAAAGAGTAGCAGCTGGAGAATCCAGGACAAGATTGGTGTGTTTAGATGTGGAAAAGGGGACGTGAACCCGGACAGGGCCCTCAGTTCCCTCCACCTCATGGAGAGGAAACATATATTGAGGTTGGGAGTTGTAGGGTTTTGAGCGGGGTAATTGGAGAGGAAGGAAGAGAGAGAGTGGGGAGGGTGAAGGGTGAGTGGCTTGGGGAGGGGCTGAGGGTGAGATTTGGGGTGGGCTAGGACTATTAGTAGGATTGGGGGTATGGTAAGGAGGTGGTTGATCTGCAACTTTAGGGGGCAGCAAAAGAGGTGGTAAAGGAGGAAGTAGGAGAGTGGGTTTTTAGGTTTCTTGGGAAGGGGGGAATATCTGTGAAGAGGAGTTGGAGAGTAGTGGAGCAAGGCTGACACAGAAGAGATGGAAGTGAAGATAGGTAAAAGCCTGGAGATAAGGAATTTCAGACCATTTGCCATTTTGGCTTAGGAAGCTATGAAGATCTGTTATTATTTTTGGTTCAAAGCTCTGTAATTCAGGCCATTGAGTCTGGGTTGTCTAATTTGTATTGGGGCCAAATTTGGGTGCTTAAGCAGATAATGCACTTATGCTTGAGGTCAGATTGAAAGTGAAGAGTTTTGAAGTTGTTTAGAAGACAACTGAGGGGGGAGTTTGCCCCTATAATGAAGAGGTGTGGTCCCCTGGCCGATGTGAATTTACAGCAATTCCAGAGGTGGTGTCTGCGCCAGGAGGCCCTATAATCTCAGAGATGATAAAGTAGAAGAGAGACCTAATAATTTTTTAAAGAAATTGATCCTTTGTTTGAAAGGTGGGAAGACCCATTGTTTTTCTTGAATGTGGTAACCCATATAATATTTCACATGGAGATAAGCCTATGTCTTTTTGAGGAGGTGAGGCTCTTGGCAAATTACACAATACATATTATGTCTAAAATAGGAATCAAAACCCGAGAGATCTCAGATTGTGGGCAAGATGTAGAATGATGGAAGATTGTTTAGAGGCTTTTGTCTCCTGATCTTGCTTCTGCACTCATCTCATTTGGTATTTTCTACCCTGCACCTTCCCTTACTCGTTGTCCTTAGAGCAAGTTTGTGCAGGGAGGTATTAGTTCTTTTCCCCAGGGCTGTAGGAAGGGACTTATCCCAGGAAACAGTAAGTTGCAAGTCTCAGTTCCACCCTGGGTGAGAAATATTGTCCATTTTAGGCTCTGTCAGGGAGGAAAAGTCTTTGGGCTAGATGAAGCTCTTACAGCTTTGTTCTGCAGCTTATTAGATGGTACTCCATGAACTTTTGTGCCTTATTGCAATAGCTTTTCCTCTAGTGTCCCCAGCACACTCATTACCCTTTAAAGTGTATTTAGATTTTTTACCACAATTGTAAAAAGTAATAGAAAGCTTTATATCGTTATATATATATGTGTGTGTATATATATCCATATACTTATATATATGTGTATATATATCCATATACAGGCTACCGACAACAGGTTACCATTATCCAATCACAAAACATCAAATGACACAAATCATCAACCAGATTTGTTATTTCCTTGTAAATCTGAGAGAGACTATTAGTTTGGAGAACATAAGTTTAACAAAGTGTTCCCCAAGCCTTACATCTAAAAGACTTGTGTACCTAGAGGACATGAATACATCCAATATACCCACACACCTGGTAAGTATATTAACCAAGTTTAACTCTTAAAGCAAAAAAAAAAAAAAAAATTTAGATCCATACTGTGGGGTATTTACAGTCATAGTTCTTCAATATTGACAAGAATCAAAGGATAACTTTAGTTAGGAAACTGTTGATTATAAGAAATTAACTTATTATCTGGTGTATAAATACATCTTATTTATGTAACAATGCAATGTTTATATAGTTAAAGCAAACAGATTTAAGCCAGGCCTTAAAATGGCCATGTGTCCTCCTGTATCAAATACAGTGCATAAAAGATAGCACTTACTTCCACCCGTAGGCCTATATAAATTTCCATTCTATAGGTTTTCTTAACACTTCGCATATATTTAGGTATTAACTATATTGTAATAACCCAAAAATTCATTTAATCAGTTATGAAGTAATTATTTAAAAGACTTTAAAACAGTTACAGGTTTTAATTCCTTTAAAATTTAGCTTTCCTGAGTAAATAAACCTATTATCAGGAATTATCTTGATAGGTAAGAACAGATCCATGTCTTAAGAAACAATTGTTATAGTAGTTAATGTTTGACCTTAGGAGGAACCTTAAAAACTTTAGCAGATTGTGCCAATTATATTTAACTTAATTATACACAGACTTTTTACATTTACTTCATAAACCTTCACCAATTTACTTAGACACTCTAGCTTGCTTACTTTACCATACAAAATAATTTTTCATCTGGAAGCATTTCTTTCATTGAAGTTTTCATACCAAAGTATTTCCATAACTGTAACTTTCTTATTTCTGTCTCTCTCTCTGTTTTTTGATCCTTTCTTAAATTTACATTTTGAAACAATCCTCATAAAATTTCTAAATTTTTCTAATTGCTCCTTTAAATAAGTTCTAAGACTGTAATACTTTAATTGAAACACAGTTATAATACTTTAATTGAAACACAGCTGAAACCTTTTTTCTCTTTGCATATATATTTCCACCTGATAGAATTTTAACCTGGCTTTTAGTGAAGGCCCAGAAACAAAGCAATCTCGAAGACCTCTTTTTTTTTATTATTAATTTATAAGAGCACATTTAATAAACCCAAATGTCACCTTATAGAATTCAAGCCAAGAATACTTGAATTTATATTAGGAATTGATGTTTTAGTGTTTTAACTTTGCAAATTAGTTAGATGTTTCCTTTAACAAGAACATTTATGAAAATCAATCCCATTTATGTTAAATCTAATTCATTCATTTTTAAAAGTTAATTTTGTAAAACCAATACATCAGACAAGTGTAGTCAAATAGTGTAAGCCATTTCTCCCTTGCTGAAGAAAAATCTTAAAAGAAATGAATGTTACACTTTAAACATTTATGGAAACCAGCATTCTGTTGATTGATGACCTAAAAAAACACGTGGGCTAGTAATCTTAACTACATCTTTACTTTTATCTGCTTATCCACTTTAAATTTAACTTTTGTTTGAGTGAAGTCACATGAATTAAAAGTAGTTTGAATCCATTTCCTTTTTATTAAATTTATGAGCACTAATTTATAAGTCAGTTTGGTATCACATTGACATAACATAATACATGTACACAAACATACAATATAGGTGTGTACATACATACGTAAAAAGAAACAGGAAACAAAGATTTTAGAGCTTTGAATAACTGACCTCTTAGTAAAGACATCAGGAAGGGAAGAGGCCAAAGAGAAGTTCTATATTTAGGAAAAATAAAAACAAAAATAAGACTGATTGAAAAAAATTGATCAAAGGTGAATTTCACCATAAAAGCCATGAGCTCAAAAAATGCAGAAGTTAAAAAAAAAAAAAAGGCAGTATGTACCCTAGTAGAGGAATGCATGGAACATCTTTATCAGACCAGTGTGCACTTTTAAATCAGATCAGGGTTAGTCCAGATAGTTAAAGAATGTTGTAGTCCATGAAGTCCTCAGGAAAAGTTCTCAAGGAAAAGAAGACTTGTATATATAATATCTTTCCATTTTCCTTCTTCACGCCTAACTGGAGAGAAGAGGGAACTGCAGGAATTAGGGCTCCCCAATGTTCTTGGCTGTGTCACCCATTGTACAGTTTTAATCTCATCATTTTAGGCCAATACCTGCGTTGCCCGAAGACAGAATGTACACTGATCCCATCTGGTTATCTAGTGAGGGAGGAACTTAGAATTTCAGAATACAAGACTAAATAGTCTTTTAGGTTCTACAGCCTTGACTTGGATTTAAAACTGCCATTTTTTTTTCATTCCTAGGATTATCTTTTCAAAATTTTAACATGTAGCCCAGAGAGCTATCTAAGGAATTTTTTATGATTTCCTCTCTCTGTTAGCATCTTGTTTCTTAGAGTAGAATTTTTATTTCCCATTCTGTTTTCTCCTGGGTATGATTCTGGGTTTCTGAGTCCAAGAAAAATACCTATGTTATTTACTGGAGATTTGTTACAGCCTCCTAGTTCCCTGAATCATTACTCTTGTTTCTGGCCAATACCCTCCTGGGTCACTAGTACTGTGAATTTGAAATTTGTGTGCTTGCTATGTGTCCCAGACACATCTCAAACCCACTCAAGTCAAGCCCTATGGGATGTGCCCCCAGACCACCACTGCAGTACTTTTCTCCTCCATCAAGTTCAAGAAAAAGATTTTTCTACCATTGGATCATGCATGAATTTACTTGGTTTCTGTGGTTCTTGCTTGGGCCACTTTTCCTGTGTTACTAATCCACTTTTGACCTCAAGACCTGTTAGCCTTAGTAATGACTATACCCTACCCTTTAAACCAATGTAAGGAGACTGTGGGATATGTCCCCCCTTGGGAAAGGGAGCCTTATGACACCCCCAGGTGACTTATTGTACTCTATACTGGGCGCCAAATTGTTAGAAATACCCTGTGTGTAATAAACGTGGTTGGAGGTGGGTGAATGAGGCAAATGTTTACTTCAGCTCTGAATCGGGTGGGGGGGTGTTTGGGGGGCATGTGCACCACCACAGGGATCCCTGGAATTTATCCTCAGCTTGAGATAAATACTGCTCTTCACCCTTATTGAAGGAGCTCAGGGGTACAAACTATGTGATTAGCTGATATTAGATAGAGGTGGGTACATGAAGTAGGGTTATAGGAAGTAGATAGGCAGGGTATGGAAAGTCAAAGAAAGCAGTTGGGGAATGGAAAGTCAAAGAAACAGGAAACAAAGATTTTTAGAGCTTTGAATAATTGACCTCTTAGTAAAGACATCAGGAAGGGCAGAGGCCAAAAAGAAGTTCTATATTTAGGAAAGAAGGTAGGCTGGGTACCAGAAGGTCTCATAAGATGGCAGTCTGTTATATTACAAATTCCAACACTGACAGAAAAGAAAAACAAATCTCACATTGTTGACCATTTGTATTTCTTCTTTTGAGAAAAATGTTTAGTTTATTTGCCCATTTATTGATTGGGTTGTTTTGGGGTTAAGTTTTTGAGTTCTTTTTTTTTTTTTTTTTTTTTAAAGAAAGAGGGACAGTGAGAGAGAGAGAGAAAGAGAGAAACAACTTTATTTAGTTTTTCACATGGCCTTAGTTGCTCCAACACTCAGTTGTGTACGTGGTGCTGGGGTTTGAACCCGGGTCCTCAAGCTTACAAGGCAAGCTCCGAAACCGCTGAGCCACTGCTCCAGCCCCTTGAGTTCTTTATATATTCTGTCAGAAAAGTATCTGGCAAGGATTTTTATCCTATTCTGTAGACTGTCTTCATGCTCTTGTTTCCTTTGCCCTGCTGTTCTTTTTTTTTTTTAAATTTGATGTCATTCATTTATTAATTCTTGGTTTTATTTACTGAGCGTTAGGGGTTTTATTGAGGAAGTCAGTGCCTGTGGCTATATATTGGTGTGTTGACCCTGTGTTTTCTTCCAGCAGTTAGAAGTTTCTGATCTAATTCCTAGGTCTTTGGTCCACTTTAAGGTGACTTTTAGGAAGGGTCAGAGATAGGAATCTAGTTTCATTCTTCTACATATGGTAGGATACAGTTTTCTCAGCAAGCACCATTGTTAAAAAGGCTGTGTTTTCCCCATTGTATGTTTTTTGGCACCTTTGTCAAGGATCAGATGACTGTGTCTGAGGATTTTTTTGTGTTTTATTGGTCATCATGTCTGTTTTTATGCCAGTACCTTGCTGTTTTTGTTATTGTAGGTCTGTATAATTTGAAGTCAGTCATTAGTGATGCCTTCAGCTTTGTTATTATTGTTCAGAATTGCCCTGAGTAATTTGGGTCTTTTTTCTTCCATATGAACTTTAGGACTTTTTTTCTAGTTCTATGAAGGGTGTCATTGGTATTTTGATTGAGTTGTATAAAACTTTTGGTAATATGACCATTGAACAGTATTAAATGGTTTATAGCTTATCTAAGAACATGAGAGGTCTTTTCGTCTTCTAAGGTCTTTTTCAATTTTTTTTGTTCAGTGTTCTATAATTTTCATTGCAGAGGTCTTTCACTTCCTAGGTTAGATTAGATTTATTCTTGGTTATTTTATGTTTGAGACTATTGTGAATGGAATTATTTTCTTTATTTCTTTTTAGTGGATTCATCATTGGTATGTAGAAAAGCTGTTGATTTTTTTGTATGTTGGTTTTGTATCCCACTTTGCTGAATGTGTTTATCAGCTCTAGAAGTCTTCTGGTGGAGTTGTTTTTTGGTTCTACTAAGTATAGGATCATGTCATCTATAAACAGTGATAATTTGATTTCTTCCTGTTTGTATCCCTTAATATTTCTTTCTCTTGCTTAATTACTGTAACTAGAAGTTTGAGTACTGTAATGAATAGGAATGATGAAAGTGGACATCCATGTCTTATTTCTGATTTTAGAGGAAATGATTTCAGTTTTTCTCCATTCAGTGTGATGTTGGCTTTGGGTTTGTTACGTATAACCTTGTGTTATTGGGATTAAGTTCCTTCAGTTCCTAATTTTTTCAGTGTCCTTTACACGAATGAATACTAGATTTTGTCAAAGACTTTTTCTGTATTGAGATGACTACATGATTGTTGCCCTTAATTACATTTATGTGGTAAGTTACATTTACTAATTTGTGTATGTTAAATCATCCTGGCAATCTGGTAAGTTACATTTACTAATTTGTGTATGTTAAATCATCCTGGCAATCTGGAATGAAACCAACTTGGTCATGAAGTACATACAGTCTTCTTAATATTTTGAATATAATTTGGTAACATTTTAGTAAGGTTTTTTTTTTTTGCATCTATATTCCTCAGAGAGATTGATGTGTGATGTGTAGTTTTCTTGTTGTGTCCTTACCTGGTTTTGGCATCAGGTAATAGAATGAATTTGGGAATTTTCTCTTTTTTTTTAATGGCATACTTTGAGGAGCATTGACATTAGTTCTTCTTTAAAGGTTTGTTAGAATGCAGCTGGGAATCCATTCCCAGCTATTCCTGAGCTTTTCTCTGTTGGGAGACTTCATTACTGCTTCAATTTCATTGCTTTTTACTGGTGTGTTTAGGTTTTATTTATCTTCTTGATTCAATTTTAGTAGGTTGTATATATTTAGAAGTTTGGCCATTTCTTCTGGACTTTCAGATTTATTGGAATATGATTTTTTTTTTTTTTTTTGGCACAAGGGATTGAACCCAACGGGTGCTTTACCACTGAGCTGCATTCCCAGCCCTTTTTATATTTTATTTTGAGCCAAGTTCTTGCTACATTGCTTAGGGCTTCACTAAGTTACTGAGGCTGGCTTTGAACTTGCAATCCTCCTGACTCAGCCTCCCAAGTCTCTGGGATTACACCCATTCACCACCAAGTGTGGTAGAACATAAGTTTTCAAAATAGTCCTTAATGATGCTCTGGATTTCAGAGGTATCTGTGAAGATTTCCTCTTTCATCTCTAATTTTATTAGTTTGAGTCTTTTGGTTAATTTTACTAAGGGTTTATCAATTTTGTTAATCTTTTCAAAGAACCAACTCTTTGCTTCATTGATCCTTTGTATTTTTATTCTTTAATTTCAGATTTAATCTTATTTTCTTCCTTTAGCTGGTTTTAGAATTGGTTTATTCCTGTTTTGGGATATTTCTGATTTATTATTATTATTTTCACTGTTTTACAAAGGCACTCATAGTTGCCTTCATAGTGTCTCACATTCTGGTGTGTTGTATCTGTATTTTCATTTGATTTTTGGAATTTTACAGGTTCCTCCCAATTTCATCTGTGATCCATTCATTACTCAAAAGTGTCTTATTGCTCAATCTCTATGTGTTTGTGTATTTTTCTATGAGTTTCTTGGAGTTGCTTTCTAATTTTGTTGCTTTATGATCTGATCAGATGCAAAGTATTACATTGATTTTTCTCTATTTGCTAACACTTGCTTTGTGACGTAAAACATGGTCTTTACAGGAGTTTCTATGAGCAGCTAAGAAGAAAGTGAATTCAGCTCTTCTTGGATGAAATATTCTACAGATGTCTATTAGGTCCATTTGCATCATAATATTGTTTTAAATCTGAATAAAATTTACTGATTTTGTGTCTGGATGACCTATAGTTAATGAGAGAAGTATATATTGGAGTTGATCTTTGTCAGGTAGTCAAGTAGTGTTTGTATTATGTCATTAGATGAACTGACTTGGGGCCATAAATATTTACTATTGTTTTATCTTTTTTGTTGGATTGTTCCATTTACCAGTATGGAGTGACCTTTTTGTCTCTTGTGATTTATTTGCAGTTCTCTCTTTCCATATACCATCTAGTTTGGAGGTGGTAATATTTCCAAGGCTTACTGGAAAGTCTTGTAAACCATCTATAATTGCACATGTTTTCTTCAAGAGTAGGGTATAATAGAATCAGCACAGGTGCTCATTTTGAATTCTCCTCAAGAGATTTTAATTTATTTATTTGGAGTAAAACACCATAATCGTTTTCTTTTCTTTCTTTCTTTCTTTTTTTTTTTTTTTTTGAAACAAACCATGAACAGCTAGGTGCATTTTAAGGGGATATTTAGGGGGGAAAGTTTTAGAATTTCAAAGAGGCAGTCAGGTTGATGTATGTCATAATTATTACCTGCAACATAGGAGTACCTGTACTTTATAGTCCTTCCTTAATTTAGTTTTTTTCCTCCCCATCTTCTCCAAAATTGTACTACTTGGACAACTGTAACTTTTTTGTTGTTGTTATGCCTGCAGTTTTTTGGATTTTTTTTTTTTTTACTAAGGAGTTGAGTTATTAGACAATCATAAATGCATATAAAGTAACAATAGGATGTGCATTTGTTCTTAAACCAGAATTACCCCATATAGCGCACCACCTAGTCTCTTGATTCTTCTATTATTTCACCCCTCATGACACAATTTTTATTGTTTTTCATAAAGCTTTCGTTGCTCCGACACTTAGTTGTGTACATGGGTGCTGGGGTTTGAACCCGTGTATTGCACATGCCAGGCAAGTGCTGTAACCGCCGTGCCACCACTCCAGCCCCCACAATGACATTTTTATGTAACATAAAACATCAAAAAGTTCTTGTTTTTTAGCTAGCGTTCGTATTCTGTTTTTTGAAGTATTAATCCCCCAGTTTTTTCTTTGTAATAGAGTTTTATGTACAATGGCCACTTACTGCATGCCTTCATTATACTAGGGGATAGACAGGAAAAATGAAGATTCAGTTAGGACATGGTTCCTGATTTTAAGAAATCATTATTCTGTGATAGGAATACACTGAGAAATCAGACAAATGGTTCTTACAGTCTAGGGGTAATTATCAATTCTAATTCTTCAAATATTATTATTGTTATTTTTATTTTTTCTATTGTTGGGGATCAAACCAAGGGCCTTGTGCATGTTAGGCAAGCACTGTACCACTCACTGAGCTATGTCCTTAGCCCTCAAATTGTTTTTATATTCATGATCTAAGCTACTTTCATAGAACTTCTATGAGAAGTATTAAAGTATGAATCAGTGTTATCAGATTTTATGGCCCATGTCCATATACATACCCACTACATTCTACTGCATATAAACAGTTTTATTGGGGTGTGATTGACATTATAAAACACATGTAGTATTTTTTTCACATACAATATTTAAAGTTTACAATTTAGTGTCATCATGAGTATGCACCTGTAAGACATCATCACAAGCAAGATAATAGTTACATCAATCATGCTGCAAAGTTCCCTGTACCACTTAATCATTTCTCTTAATCCTTCTTTCTTTTCTCTTCCTTGTTGTCTCTAAACAACCAATGATATGCTTTCTGTCATTATTATTTTGAGTTTTTAGAGTTTTTTTATTATTTGGTTAAATTTTATTCTGAAACAGGACTTAGGATATATTTCCAGGTTTTTTTTTTTTTTTTTGTCTTAAGAGAGAGGGACAGAAAGAATCAATTTTATTTAGTTTTTCATTTGGCTTTCATTGTTCATACACTTCATTGTGTACATGGTGCTGGGGTTCGAACCTGTAGAATTTTTTTATAAATAAGATTGCACACTGTATGTTCTTTCATTCTTGCTTTTTTCAACATAATTGTTTTGAGATTCTTTCACATCGTAGTCTAATTAGTAGTTCATCCCTTTTTATTGCTGACCATATACAAGCGTACTTGTGTTGTTGCATATCAATCAGTCTATATCCATATATCAATTGTTCATATTTTAAAAATGCATTTCATAGTAAATAGTAGAGATTAGTTTATTTTCCTCTAAATATTTGAACATTTATGTTATTAATTAGAATGAATATTTGCTTTTTCCTTTTAATGTAAAATTTGTAGAGGAGAAAATGAATAAATCTAAGCGTATATCCACTTTTTTTTTTTTTTTTTTTGAAGAGAGGGGGACAGTGAGAGAGAGAGAGAGAATCAATTTTATTTAGTTTTTCACATGACCTTTTTTGCTCCAACATTTTGTTGTATATGTGGTGCTGGGGTTTGACCCACATCCTTACGCATGCCAGGCAAGTACCATAGCTGCTGAGCCACCACTTCAGCCCCACTATTTTTTTTTTTTTTTTTGACATTGCATACTCTTGTGTAACCCAAACCCTATTGTCATCCTTATCTTTTGCTTTGTTGAGACTTTTTTTTCTCTTCAAGAGTGTGTTTTGGGTTTTGTCAGATGTTTTTTCTACATTTGTTGATATGATTGTGTGATTTTCTTTAGCCTTTTGTGGTGGATTGTTATTGTCATTCAGATGATGAACTAGCTCACTTATCTGGGATAAATTCCACTTGGTCATTGTGTATAATTCTTTTTATATGTTTTTAGATTCAATTTAGAAATACTTTGTTGAGGATCTTTGCATTCCTCTTCATGAGTGGTATTGGTCTCAAGTCTCTCTGAAGTATTTTTATCTGTTTTTGATATTGGGATTATGCTGGTCTCATTGAGTTAGGAAGTGTTCCTTCCCTCTGCTTGTGTTTTCTGGAAGAGATTATAAGGGATTAGTATTGTTTGGTAGACCATCAGTGGAACCATCTTGGTCTGGTGCTTTCAGTTTTGGAAGATTTTCAATTATTATTCAGTTACTCAGTTTTAATTTAAACATGTCTATTCTGGTTAGTTTTCTTTTTCTTTCGTTTTTTTTTTTTGGGGGGGGAGGGTGTCTACACACAATGATCTAGATACAACCTGCTATTTACAGCAGCAACTAAGGTAGATTGCACTCTCTTATTTTTTTTAATTTTATTCAGAAATTTATTTCTTGAACAATCACACAAGCTTCTAATGAAATAATATAATATATATAATTTCTGAAAATTAGATTTACCCCCAGGAAGCCCCCTCCAATTACCCACCCTTATCCCTTACCCCACTCCTTACCAATACAAATGCCTTAGGTTGTATGACATTACACCTTATCTGGATTTAAAGCATGATAATAGACCTCCTTTCTCAATGACCTGGGTCTAGCTCTAACCTCCAAGATGAGTGAAGACATTCGATCCTTGGTTCTCTGGGTTATGCTGATTTCACTCAGCATAATTTCTTCCATAGTCATCCATTTACGTTCAAAGACTGCAATATCATTGTTTCTAATTGCTGAGTAAAACTCCATGGTATATATGTACCACAGTCTTTGGATCCATTCATCCAGTGAGGGACCTCTGTGTTATTTCCATCATTTAGCTGTTGTAAATTGAGCTACTATGAACATCGATTTTGCTGTGTCACTGTAGTGTGCAGATTCTAAATCCTCTGGAAAAATACCCAGGAGTGGAATAGCAGGATAGTATGGTGGGCTTATTCCTAGTTTTTTTGAGGAGTCTCCACACTGCTTTCCAGAGGGGCTGTACCAGTCTGCAGCTCCACCAACAGTGTGCTAGTGTTCCTATCTCTCCTCTGCCCTCCAGCATCAATTATTGTTTATTTTCTTCATTTTTGCCATTCTGACTGGTGTAAGGTGAAATCTTAATGTAGTTTTCATTTGCATTTCTCTGATTACTAGTGATTTAGAGCACTTTCTCATGTATTCATTGGCCTAATCAATGTCCTCTTTTGAGAAGTTTCTATTTAGCTCTTTGGCCCATTTATTAATTGGGTTGTTTGTGTTTTTGGAGTTGATATTTTTGAGGATTTTGTAGATTCTGGATATGAGACCCCTGTCAGAAGAATCACAGCCCCTGATTCTCTCCATTTTTGTAGGAAGCCTCTTGACTGTTTTGATTATTTCCTTGGTGTTGCAAAAACTTTTCAGCTTTATGGCATCCCAATCACTGATTTTTTACTTTAGTTCCTTCCCTTTAGGAGACATGTTGAGAAAGTCTTTGCCTACTCCCAAATGCTGAAGTGTTGGCCCTAATTTGTCTTCCATCATTTGCAAGGTAGCTAGTTTAATTCCTAGCTTCTTGATCCATTTTGATTTGATTCTCGTATAAGGAGAAAGATATGGGTTTAATTTGAATTTTCTGCAAAGTGGCTGTCCAGTTTGTCCAGCATCGTTTGCTGAATAGGCTCTTTCTCCTCCATGTAATATTTTGTCTCCCTTTGTCAAAAAAATCAGATGTTTAAAGATTTGAGGGTTTGTTTCAGGGTCTTTTATTCCATTGGTCTTCTTTCCTATCTTGATACCAGTACCATGTTGTCTTTGTTACTACAACTCTATAGTATACTTTTAGATCTGGTATGGCAAAACCGCCTGTTTTGTCTTTCTTGCTTAGTAATGTTTTGGCAATTTTAGGTTTCTTATTGATACAAATGAATTTGAATGACTGATAATTTTCCTTGAAGAGATCTTTGATTTCTCTTGTATGGTTAATACCCAAGTATTTTATTCTTTTCGAAGATATTGTGAATGGGACTGATTTCCTGATTTCTTCATCAGTCCTATTATTATTAATGTATAGGAAAGCTATTGATTTATGGGTGTTGACCTTGTAGCCTGCCGCTTTGCTAAATCCCTGTTTAAGTTCAAACAGTCCTAGCAAACTATATTCAAAAACTTATCAAGAAGATAATCCATCAATGATCAAGTAGGCTTCATCCCAGGTATGCAGGGGTGGTTCAACATATGCAAAACAATTAACAAAATTCTCCACTTAAACAAAATCAAGGACAAAAACTATATGATCATCTCAATGGATGCCGAAAAGGTGTTTAATAAAATCCAGCACCCTTTTATGCTGAAAACTCTAGAGAAGATAGGGATCAAAGGATCATTTCTGAACTATGTAAAGGCTTTATATGCTAAGCCCTCAGCTAGTATAATACTAAACAGAGAAAAGCTGAAAGCATTTCCACTAAAATCGGCAACAAGACAAGGCTATCCGCTTTCACCACTTTTATTCAATATTGTTCTTGAGACTCTAGCTGGAGCAATAAGGCAAGAGAAGGAAATCAAAAGGATAAAAATAGGAAGAGAGGAAGTCAAACTCTCCCTTTTTGCTGATGACATGATCCTCTATCTGGAAGATCCAAAAAACTCCATCAGTAAACTGCTTGAACTTATAATTAGGTTAGTTTTCTTTGTGTGAGTTTTGGTATAGTGTGTTTTTGAAGGAATTGGTGGGTGTCATGTATGTAATAAATTCCTGTTCATGTTTATAATACACCTTTATTATGCTTTTAAAGTTTATGGGATAAGTAGCGATGACCCTTCTTTCATTTCTGATATTAGTAATTAGTAATTTTTTTCTTTTCTTCCTTAGTTAACTTGCCTGGAAAGTGATCAATTTTATTGATCTTTTCAAGGAACCTACTTTTGGTTTTATACATTTTTCTCTGTTGCTTTTCTGTATTTAATTTCATTGATTTCTACTCTAATTTTTGTTTTGCTTACATTCAACTTATTCTATTTAAGGGGAATACTTTGTTGACTTTAGATTTTTTTCTAATAAATACATTAAATGCTATAAATTTCCCTCTAAGCTCTTCTTTTGTTGCACCCAGTTATGATGTTTTATTTTCATTTGATGTAAAATGTCTTAAAATTTCTTTTCTGACTTTGTTGAATTAGGTGTTGTTCAGAGGGAGGGTTCTGAAATACTTTGGGATTTTTCATTTCCCTTCCCCGTTATATTGTTACCTAGTTTAGTTTCATTGTGGTCTGAATATAATTTGTATTCTTTTAAGTTTGTTATGGCATGTTTTAAGGACCTGAGTATGGTCCTATCTTGGTGAATGTTTCATTTGAGCTTGAGGAGAATGTGTGTATTCTGTTGTTGGATGAAATGTTCTGTAAATATCAGCAAATGGGAAGACATCCCATGTTCACAGAATGTAAAGACATAATATTATTAAAATGTCTTTGCTCCCCAAAGCCATCTACAGTTTCCATACAGTCTATATCAAAATCCAAACATTTTTTTGGAGAAATAGAAAATCCACCCTTAAGTTCACATGGGAAATGCCCCATACATCTAGTCATTCAAGGTTTCTCTTTTTAATTTAACAGATTTTATTTTTCATTATACTTTTACATATTGAAGGGATTTGTTTTTAGTCTTCCATACACACGCACATTCTTTATTTCCCTTTGCACTCCCCTCCTTTACCCCTCCCCATCCTCCCTGACCCGTAGTCTGTGAGGTTGCCCTCAGTTCATTTGGTAATCTGTGATGAGTCTATTGTCTAAACCTATTATTCCCTCATTCTTTCCTGTATTATACTCTAGCTTCCACAGATAAGAGAAAACATCAGGCCCTTGAGTTTCTGGGTTTGGCTAATTCCACTCAGCATGATTTTCCTCCATCTCCATCCATTTGCCAACAAAGGCCCTGATTTCATTTTTTTTTTTTTTTGGAAGAAATAGCCAAGTAGAATTACCTGGTATATATTTATAGCACCGCTTCTTTTTTTTTAGAGAGAATCAGTTTTATTTAGTTTTTCATGTGGCTTTCATTGCTCTGAGACTTCATTGTGACATGGTGCTTGGGTTTGAACTTGTGTACTTGCACATGCCAGGTAAGCACCATAACTGCTGAGCTACTGCTCCAGCCTGTACCACAGCTTCTTGATCCGTTCATCCAGTGATGGGCATCTGGGTTGATTCCATAATTTAGCTATTGTGAATTGTGCTGCTATAAACATTGATATAGCTGTGTCACTCTAGTGTGCCAAATTTATATCTTCTGGGAAAATGCCCAGGAGTGGGATAGCTGGATGGTTCCATCTCTAATTTTTTGAGTCTCCATACGTGTTTTCCAGAGTGGTTGTACTAGTTTGCAGTCCCACCAACAGTGTATAAAAGGGTTTTTGTTTTTTTCCCCACACCCTCTCTAGAATTTGTTGTTTGTATTCTTGATGTTTGTGATTCTACTGGGGTGGGGTGAAATCTTAATGAAGTCCTTTTTTTTTTTTTTTTTTTAAGAGAGAGGGACAGTGTGTGAGAGAGAAAGAATCTATTTTTTTATTTTTTAATTTTTTTTTGCTTTTATTGCTCTGACACTTCATTATGTATTTGGTGCTGGGGTTTGAACCTGTCTCTTCGCGCATGCTAGGCAAGCACTGTAACTGCTGAGCCAACCCTTGAGCCCCTTAATGAATTCTTGATTTGCTTTTCCTTGATAGAGTTGTTGAACATTTTTTTTCATATATTTATTGGCCTTTTACATTTCTTTGTTGAGGTTTCTGTTTAGCTCTTTTGCCCTTTTTATTGATTGGGTTATTTGTGTGTTTGGTATTAAACATTCTAATTTCTTTGTGTATCCTGCATATTAGACCTGTCAGAGATGTAGCTGGTCATGATATTCTCCCTGTCTGTAGGCTCTCTAGTCATGTTAATTGATTCCTTAGCTGTGCAGAGCTTTTTAGTTTAATGCCAATACACTTATTGATTCTTGGCTTTAATTCTTGCACTGTGGGGGTCTTGTTAAGGAAGTTGGTTCCACCTTGTATATGGTATACTGTTGACCCTATTTTCTCTTCTAAAAGTTGGAAAGGTATTAATTCTTAGGTCTTTGATTTGATTTGAGGTTTCCTTCCTTCCTTCCTTCCTTTTTTCTTTCTTTCTTTCTTTCTTTCTTTCTTTCTTTCTTTCTTTCTTTCTTGAGAGGGACAGGGAGAGAGAGAGAGAGACTCAATTTTTGTTTAGTTTTTCACATGGCCTTTGTTGCTCAGACACTTCGTGGTGCAGGGATTTGAACTCTTGTACACTCATGCATGCCAGGCAAGTGCCATAACCGCTGAGCCACCACTCCGCCTCTTGATTTGAGTTTTATGCAGGATGAGAGAGATGAATCCAATTTCATTTTTCTGCATGTTGGTATCCAGTTTTCCCAGCACCATTTGTTGAAAAGGCTGTCTTTTCTCCAAGTTATATTTTTGCAACCTTTGTCAAATATTAAATGTTTATAAAGTTGTGGTTTTGTCTCTGTATCTTCTATTCCATTGCTTTTCATGTCTATTTTGATATCAGTACCATACTGTTGTAAGTACAGCTCTGTAGTATAGAGATCAGGTATTGTAATGCCTCCTGCTTCACTTTTTTTTCTCTTTGCTAAGTATTGCTTTGGCTATTCTGGGTCTCTTATTCTTCCAAATGAATCTAAGAATTGATTTTTCTATATCTGTGAAGAACGTTATTGATATCTTGATGGGGATTATATTGAATCTGTACAGCGCTTTTGGCAGAATGTCATTTTAACTATATTAATTCTATCTATCCAAGAACATGCAGTGTCTTTCCATCTTCTCAGGTCATCTATTTCTTTCTTCAAAGTTTGTAATTTTCCTTGTAGAGGTCTTTTGCTTCCCCTGATTAGATTAATTCCAGTTTTTTTTTCTTTTTTTTAAGGGTATTGTGAATGAGATAGTCTTCCTGATTTCATCCTCGGCTGAGTCACTGTTGGAGGATAGAAAAGCTATTGATTAAGGGTACTGATCTTGTATCCTGCTCCTTTGCCAAATTCATTGATAAGCTTTAGCAGTTTTTTGGGGTGGAGTTTTTTGTGACTTCTAAGTACAAGAATGTATCATCAGCAAATAGAGATAGATGGACTTCCTTAACTTTTTGTATCCTCTTGATTTCCTTCTCTTTCCTGATTGTTCTGGGTAGTGTTTTGAGAAGTATATTGAATAAGAGTGGTGAGAGTGGGAGTGGTATCAGTTTTTCTTCATTTAATATAATGCTGGTTATGATTTTTGTCAGAAACTGCCTTTAAAATGTTTAGGTAAAATCTTCTAATCCCTAGCTTCTCCAGTGTTTTAAACATGAATGGGTATTGGATTTTGTCAGAGGCCTTTTCTGTGCCTATTGAGATGATCACGTGGTTTTTGCAGTTTCTTCTTTTTAAGTGATGGATCACATTTATTGATTTGCGTATGTTGAACCATCTTTGCATCCCTGGAATGAAAACCACTTGGTCATGGTGTATTATCTTTTTGATGTGCTTTTGAATGCAGTTAGGTAGTATTTTATTAAGGATTTTTGCGTCTGTGTTCTTCAGGGATATTGGTCTGTAGTTTTTTTTCCTTGATGTGTCTTTTTTGGGTTTTGTTATCAGGGTTATGTGATAACATAAAGTAATTTTCAATTATGTTAAGTTTTAACATTATAATTTATGTTAAATTATAACATAACTTTCAGTTTCTTGGAATAACTTAATGAAGAGAGGCTTTAGTTCTGTAAAGGTCTGGTAGAACTCAACTGAGAATCCATTGGAATCTGGGTTTTTCTTTTTTGTAAGACTTAATTGCTGACTCAGTTTCATTAATTGATAGATTTGCTTAAGGTTTCTATATCTTCTTGTGTCAATTTGGGCATGTCGTATGTGGTTAGATATTTGTGTCTTTCAGATTATCTAGCTTAATTGGAATATAACTTCTCAAAGTAGGTTCTGATAATCCTCTTTCAGAGGGGTCTCTTGTGATGTCACCATTTTCATCTCTGATTTTTTTGATTTATTTTAATTCTTTTGGTGATATTGGTTAGGGGTTTTTTAAATTGTATTTTTTCAAGGAACTACTCTTTGTTGCATTGATTCTTTTTATTTTTATTATTAATTTCATTGATATCAGCACTTATCTTGATTATCTCATCTTCTACTGGTTTTGGGATGAGTTCTTTTTCTAAGAACTTAAGGTAAAACATAAGCTTTTTTTATTTGGGATCTATCTAGCTTTTTGGTGTGGGCACTGAAAGCTATTATAAATTTACCTGTAAGAAATGCTTTCATACTGTCCCAGAGGTTTTAGTGTGTTGTGTCTTTTTTCTCCTTTGTTTTAAGAAAGGAGATTTTTGTTCTCATTTCTTTTTTGAGCCATTCTTTATTTAAGAGAGTATTATTCAATCTCCATTCATTTATGTGATTTCTGTTATTTTTCTTAGTGTTGATTATCAGTTTCATACCATTATGGTATGATAGGATACATGGAATTATTTCAGTTTTTTTTTTTTTTTGGTATTTGTGGAGATTTCCTTTTCCTTTGTGAACTAGAATATGATATACTTCTGAAAAAGTTCCATGTGCAGTTAAGAAGGAGATAAATTCAGCTGTTTTTGGGTCAAATATTCTGTAGATTTTTTTAAGTCTGTTTGATTTAAGGTGCCATTTAATGGCTGGAGATATCCTTATTGATATTTCTTGGGATGACTTGTCTATTGGTTATTAGAGTATCTTGAAGTCCCCCAGTAAAATTGTATTGTGGTCTATGAGGGATTTAAAGTCATATAGTGTTTTTTCTATGTAGTTGGGTATGTCGATATTTTGGACATAAGTGTTTACAGTGGTTATATGATCTTGTTGGATTATTCTCTTTATTAAGATGTAGGGGCCATCTTTATCTCTTCTGATGAATTTTTGGTTGAAAGCTGTTTTATCAGATATGGAATCACTATACCAGCTTACCAGCTTGTTTTCTTGAGCCATTTCCCTGGTAGACTTTTCTCCATCCTTTTTCCTTCAACCTGTGGATTTCTTTACCTGTAAGGTGCATCTATTGTAGGCACCATTTTGTTGGTGCATGGACTTCTCCAGATGGCACACAAATACACATCAAAAACATAAAAAGGAAAAAGGTTCTCAATGAAAAATTAGAACTGTGTTCCTTGAGGTTGTCTCACTATACTTTGGGAGTGGATGGATGTTCACTGTCTACTTGAGTTTTGTTTAGCAGGGTCTTGTGGTCTGGAATTATGTGATTTCATGTAGAGGACTGGGTGTATAGCTCAGTCTCCTAGGCTTTGCTGGGTGTTGGCTGCCCTGAAGAGATTGGGTTAATGAATGACTCATGGGCTGGCCTGTGCCAGCCTCCCTGGGGATCTGAAACTCAGGAGAATTCCTGGATTCTAGACACAGGGGATTGAATGCAGAACAATGCTCCCTCTGCTGTTTATATACCCAGTCCCTCTAGATTTTCTGGGCTCAGACTGTGTTCTTTTGCTTGCTCCTGTCCCACCTTAACTTGTCATATAAGCCTTCTAACTAGGGGATGGGAGGAAGACAGAGCTGAGCTTGGCTTCCCTGCACTCCACTAATCTGCATCTATCTGCCTGAGCTAAGTGAAGTCTGGGCCTGTTCCATGCCTGTACTCTGGGTTCAGTCTCTGAGTTGTGGCATGGTCTAAACTGCTGACTCACTCCCGCCAGGCAGTCTATTGAAAATGACTCCTTACCCTCCTTTTTGTAAAATTTTTATTCATTAAACATGGTCTTACAATTAGTAGGGATTCATCATCAAACAATAAAGGACAAAAGTATAATGACAGAATAAGCCAAGGCTGGTGCCAGTCCATGGCTTACCCCCCTTGGGTTCCCCATGGTTCCATGTTTCTCCCTATTTAAGCCCCAAGTTAATTGGACTTCTCCTGAAATTCAGAGGTTCCCCTCTGATTAGATACTCCCATACTACCTCCCTGTGGTCTCCTTGATTTCCTTCCTATACCCTTCCCCCCTTCCTGCCCCCCTCCCTACATCCCCCAGGCACCTAGGCAAGGTTCCCCATGGTCATGTAACAGTTCATACATTGAGGTAGTTGTTAGGTAGTTGAGGTAGTTGTTAGGTTAGCCGTCTATGATATTGTTTTCACTTGTATTTTAGCTTCCACAAATGAGAGAAAACATTTGGCCCTTGAAGTCTGAGTGTGCGATGCTTCACTTAGCAAAATTTTTTCCATCTCCATCCATTTGGCTGCAAATGCCATAATATCGTTTTCTTTAATAGCCGAGTAGTATTCCATTGTATGTATGTACCAAAGTTTTTGAATCCACTCATTAAGTGAGGGGCATCTGGGTTAGTTCCATAATTTAGTTATAGTAAGTTGAGCTGGTATAAACATTGATGAAGCTGTATCTCTGTAGTAAGCCAATTCCAGCTCTTTTGGAAAAATACCCAGGAGTGGGATAGCTGGGTCATAGGGCGGTTCCAAGCCCTAATTTTTTTGATTTCTAGGGGGCTGTACCAGTTTTCAGTCCCACCAGCAATGTAACAGTGTTCCTCTTTTCCCACATCGCCTCCAGCATTGTTCGTATTCTTCATTTTTGCCACTCTGACTGTAGTAAGGTAGAATCTCAGTGAAGTTTTGGTTTGCATTTCTCTTATTGCTAGTGATGTGTAGAGCATTTTCTCATATGTTTATGGGCTTTTTAAACTTCCTCTGTTGAGAAGCTTCTTTTTAGTTCCATAGCCCATTTATTAATTGGATTATTTGTGTCTTTGGTATTTAGTTTTTTGAGTTCTTTGTATATTCTGGATATTAGCCCTCTGTCTGAGGTGTAACAGGCAAAAATTTTCTCCCATTCTGTAGGTTCTCTTAAGACTCTTGACTAAATCTTTAGCTGTGCAAAAGCTTTTTAGTTTAATTGCAAAAAAGAAATTACAGAAGATCTGAGTAAATGGAGAAACATTCCATGTTCATGGTTAAGTAGAGTCAATATCATCAAAATGGTCATTCTGCCCAAGGCCCTATACAGATTTAATGCAAACCCTATCAAGATACCAACGTCATTCTTCATGGATATAGAAAAAGCAATACTCAAATTTGTATGGAATAACGGAAGACCCAGAATAGCCAAAACATTACTCTGCAAGATGGAGGAGGCAGGTGGTATCTCAATTCCTGATCTGAAATTATACTACAAGGCTATAGTAACAAAAACAGCATGGTATTGGTACCAAAACAGAATTGAAGACCAATGGAATAGAATAGAGGATTCTGAGACAAACCCTCATACCTTTAACTATCTGATATTTGATAAAGGGGGCAAAAGCATAGTGTGGAAGAATGATAGCCTGTTCAACAAATGCTGTTGGACAAATTGGACAGCCATATGTAGACAACTGAAATTGGATCCTTACCTTTCATCCTGCACAAAAATTAAATCAAAATGGTTCAAGGATCTGGATATTAAACCAGCAGCTCTACAATTGCTTGACAAAGAAGTAGGATCAATATTGCGTTGATGTAGGGGTTGGCACAGCTTTCCTTAACAAGACTCCCATGGCACAACAGTAAAGTCAAGAATAAAAGTATGGGATGCAATTAAACTTACCCTCCTTCTTGCAGGCGTCTGAAAGACACTCTTCTCTTACACAGTGGAAGTGCAGTAGGGTTGTCCCAGCTTGAACCTAGTGCAGCATTCCTTATAGAACTCGGCTTTCTCACAAAGATCTGACCACACTTCATGGTTCAGCTCCTCCCCCACTACTGTGCCAATATAGAGCAATGGCTGTCACATCTGCTGTGACCCGCTGGGCTAGGTACAATCCCTCTTTTCCTCTTGTTACACCCAAATCCCCCAAATTTCTGATTCTCCAAAAATCTCCCATTGAGCAGCACTATACTCCAGTGATGATTTTCATCTACACACACCTCACAGCATGTCTATTTTTTAATCTTGTCATGGAGCCAAACCAAAAGCAGCCTCTCTGCAGCTTCCCATCTTGGAATTTGCTCGTAGAAGGTTACTGTGATGGTATGAGTAGAGAGATAAAAATTTTCCCCCTTTGTTGCTAACGTATTTGTAGTTGTTTTCTGCCTGTTGTACCCTTCCTTTCTTTTTTAATCTTTCCTTCTCTGCCTTCTCTGGTTTTAATCCAACATTTTATGATTTCATTTTTCTTTAACAATTTGTCTTACAGTTTGTAGTATTCATTTGAAACTTATCTAACTACATTCAGTTAACAGTGTACTTGCTTCATGGATAATGAAAGTATCTTAGAGCAGAGTACTGAAATTCCTTCTGATTCAAATAACATTGTTGTTATTACTTTTACTTTTTCTGTAAGGTATAACATTCCCATGCATTATTACTCTTACTATTTTGGACAATTTACCATTGGGACATTTAAGAATGAGGAAAATGAAAGACTTCATTTTATTATCATTTTTATTTTTTAATGCTTTTGTATATATGATTTTCTTTTTCTCTTTTTCTTTCTTTCTTCCTTTTTTTTTTTTTTTTACAAGAGAGAAGGACAGTGAAAGAGATTCAATTTTATTTAGTTTTTCACGTGGCTTTTTTTGCTCTAAGACTTCCTTGTGTACATGATGCTGGAGTTTGAACTTGGATCCTCACACATACCAGGCAAGCGCCATATCTGCTGAGGCACTGCTCTTGTCCGTATATATAATTTTCTGATCCATTCCCTGTTCTTTGAAGAAATGCTTTTTAACATTTCTTGTAAGGAAGATCTATTGCAACCAATTCCATCAGTTTTTATTCATCCTGCATTATCTTTGCTTTTTCTTCCTTCCTCCTGCCCCTGTCAGTATTTTTAAAAAAGTTATGGTAATATACACATGAGATTTATGATCTTAATCATTTTGGGTATATACATCAGTGTCATTAATTACATTCACACTGTTTTACAACCATCACTACCATCCATCTTTAGAACTCTTCATGTTAAAAAAGTAAAATGCTATGTCCTTTAGAGCAGTACTATCCATTTTTCCACTTTTCCCAGACCTGGTAGTCATCATTCTGTTTTCAGTCTCTGAATTTAAATATTCTAGGTACCTTTCTGTAAGAAGAATTATGTAATATTTGCCCTTGCCCTTTGTGTGCCCTTAATTTTTAGAATGTTCTCAATGTTCATCCATATTGTTACATGTGTCAAAATTTCCATTATTTATAAGAATCAATTAATATGCCATTGTATATGGCACATTTTGTTTATTTATTGGTGGACATTTGAGTTGCTTCCATATTTTGGCTATTGTGAATAATGTTACAAACATGAGTATTTTTGAGTTTGAGTCTGTTCTTTCGGATTGTTTGGGTATATATACAGAAGTAGAATGGCTGGATCATATGGTAATTGTTAATTTTTTTGAGGAGCCACCGTATGGCTGTTCATAGCAGTTGCACCAGTTTGCATTCCTACCAACAGTGTACAAAGATTGTAGTTTTTCCTTGTCTTTACTGACACTTCTAGATTTTTTAAAATAGTAGCTGTCCTAATGGACGTGAGGTGCTATCTCATTGCAGTTTTCATTTGTATTTTTCTAATTACTAGTGATGTTGAGTTTCTTTATTGGATGTTTTGACCAATTGTATGTCTTCATTGGAGAAATTTCTATATAAATCCTGTGCTTATCTTTAAAATTTTTTTTGTGTGAAATTAGTTCAACATTGTCTTATATGTTGAAGGGATTTGTTGTTACACATTCATATAGGCATATGTAATGACAATGTAACTTGAACCTGATCCTTATCCAGGATCTTCCCCGTCTTTTGCCCACTCTGCTCTCTTGTCTTCACTGTAATTCCCAATATTACATATGTAAATGTTCATATATATGTATATTAATTTTTGAATTTCCAAGTTTTAAGTGCCTGATTGAGTATTATTTGGCTTCTCAGGGGCATTAAGTGTATCCTATGGAATTGATAACCCCCCATTTCCCTCCCTGTCCTCCCACCCACTCTCCTATCTCCTGTTTCCCGCTTCCCCTCTGTCATAGCTATAGTTCCCCCAGATTATGTATTACTTTGAGTTTGGTGGGTCTAGTAAATAAACTTGACTAACTTTCAACCCTACACTCTAGCTTCCACATATGAGAGAAAACATTCAATCCTTGGGTCTCTGAGTTTGGCTTATTTCTCTCTCAGTATATTTTTTCCCATCCATCCATTTACTGCAAAAGGCGTGATAGCATTCTTTCTGATAGCTGAGTAGAACTCCATTGTGCTTAACTTTCAATCAGGTTTTTTGCTGCTGTTGTTGAGTTATAGGGAGGTTTAACAAATCTATGTATTTTGATATATTTATACATTTGTGGTGGTACTGCAAACTAGTAAAAACCACTTTGGAAAGCAGTTTGGAGAGTCCTCAAAAAACTAGGAATGTATCCACTGTTTGACCAGCTATCCCAATCCTTGCTGTATAACCAGTGGACCTAAAATCAGCATAAAGTGATTCAGCCACATCAGTGTTGATAGCAGTTCAATTCATGGAACCAACCCAGATGCCCTTTGACTGATGAATAAAGAAATTGTGGCATATACACACAATGAAGTATCAGTCAGCCCTAAGGAAGAATGACATTATTGCATTTGCTGGCAGATGGATGAAACTGAAGGCTACAATGCTAAGTGAAACAAGGCAGCCTCAAAGAACCAAAGGTTGAATGTGGAAGCTAACCTGAAATGAGGAAAAGAACAGAGGAATAGTCAAAGGGGAAGGAAACGAAGGAAAGAGAAATGAAATAGTTGGATGGAAGGAATCAGATTCAACTTGTTCATATTCATATATGAACATATAGTGAATCTCATCAATATATAGGTCAATGAGTCATTAAAAAACAATCAAAAAACTATTTAGTAACAGATCAGTATCAGTAGAGGGAAGAGAAAGGAGAGAGGTGGGGGGATACCGGGGAACTGAATTAGAAGAAGTTTCTCTGTATGCTTTTATAAAAATGTTAATGTCTTATACTATTGTCAAATATACCTAAAAAGAACAGGGTATGGAAGGAAAAGAGGGGAGGGGGAAATGCTGGAACTGAGGTTAAAAAAAGGTACAGTCCAAGCTTTTATAAGTGTGTCCCTATATTTACTATTGTAAAATATTTGAAAAAAATGTTCATAGATAAAAGAATTATGTCACTATATTTAGGTATATTAGAATAAATATAACCCCCAAAAGAGAGGCAAGAGACTAGCGGATGTGTGGTGGGAAGTAGGGGAGTCCTGGGGGAAGATGTTGGCCAAATTATATTGTTGTATTGTGTGTGTCTATGAATGTGTGACAACAAAATCCCATCACTATGTACAGCTGTAATACACCAGTAAAAAATTATATATATATTTTGACCATATACTAGAGAGTTTATTTTTGAACTTTGTATTCTCTTCCATTGGCCTGTGTGTCTCTGTGCCAGTATCACACTGTTTTGATTATGGGTCTTAGTACATTCTAAAATCAAAAAGTATAGTATTTACCCTACCCCAAGATTAGACTTTTTAGGTTTCCTTGAAATTCGGTGTGAATTTAAAGGTGATTTTTCTGTTTGGATTTTGATACAGATTATGTTGAATCAATAGATTGCTTTGTAAAAACACTTTTAGCAACATTAAATTGAGATGATCATATGGTTTTTGTCCTTAATTCTGTTTCAGTGATGAATCATATTTATTGTTTTCTGTATGTTGAACCCACTCTGCATCCCTGGAATGAAGCCCACTTTACTGTGGTGAATTATCTTCTTGATCTGTTTTTGAATGTATTTTGCTAGAACCTTATTAAGGAATTTTGGGTAGATTGTTCATCAGGGATATTGGTGTGTAGTTTTCTTCTTTTGATGTGTCTTTTTTGTGTTTTAGTATCAGAGTTGTGGTTGCTCATAAAAAGTGTTCGGGAGAGTTTTCTCTTTTTCAATTTCTTAGAAAAGTTTAATAAGGAGAGATGTTAGCTCCTCCTCATAGGTGTGGCAAAAGGTAGCAGGGAATCCATCAGGTCCTTGCCTTTTCTTCTTTGGAAGCCTTTTAATTGCTATATGGATTTGATGCCTGATAATGGGCTATTTAAGATGTCAATATCATTCTGTGTCAATTTGGGGATGTTTTATGTGTCTTGAAATTTGTCCATGTATAGTTTTTCAATATGTTATTATAATTTGTTGGATTTCTGTGGGATCAGTGGTGATCACTCCCTTTTCATTGTTGATTTGCTTCTTTTCCCTCTTTTATTGAGAGTCACTTAGGGACTCAATTTTTTGAGGAACCAACTATTTGTTTCCTTTATTCTTTTTATTTTGTATTTTTTTTTTTGTTCTCAATTTCATTGATTTCAGCTCTGATCTTGATTATTTTCTGTGTTCTGCTGGCGTTTGGATTAGTTTGTTTTTCCTTTTGTAGCGATTTTTTTCCCCGACATAAAAATTTGTGTTAGAGAAAACATAAAGGAAATTCATCAAAAGCAAAGCAGACCCAACCCCAGACCCCTTGGCACAGGAGTCTGCCATGGGAACACTCCTTTAGCACTCGTGGAAGGGCCCTCCAAGGTGGGGTTGAGCGCACTTATGTGATGTCCCTCTGCTGTGGAGGCTGGTGGATGTTCCTCAAAATGCACTTCACAATCCACTCAATTCCCTTATGCACCCATGAGGGTGGAGCAGGTCTGGGTCAGGCAGTCTCACTTGTCAGTCTTGCAGTCTTGATGTCAGAGGTTGAGAGGCTCATCTCTACAGTCGCATTGTTGGCCAGCACTAGTATTGGGACACTGTCCAGCACCTCACTTGCCACCACCTTCTCAAATGCCTGCCTGGAGTCTGACAGACTCTCCTTGTCAGTGGAGTCGATGACATAGATGACAACATGGCAGTCTGCATAGTACTTGTCCCACAAAGACTGCTGCTCTTCCTGGCCTCTTAAATTCCAGAACAGGAGGCGAGCAGTTCCCATGTCCACAGTGCCAATGTTCATATACACAGTGGTAGAAATTTTAGATAAACTCATCTTCTTGTACTGCTTGTTGAACTGAGTTTTTGACTGTTTCAGGAAAGTTGTCTTCCCAGTGTTGTCTAGGCCCAAGTTCTTTCTGGAACTTGTACAGCTAGGACAGCAGCATGTACATCCTGTGCTCGCTGTGTCTTCGGAGCCTCTGCCCTTTTGTAGGAATTTGAGGTGGAGCATAAGCTTATTTATTTGGGATTGCTCCTCATTTTTAATGTAGGCACTCAGTGCTATAAAATTTCCCTTTAGTAGTGTTTTTATGCTGTCCCAAAGGTTTCCATGTATTATGCCTTCATTCTCTTCCAAGAATTTCTTGATTCCTCTCTCATGTCTTCTTGGATCCATTCTTCATTTAGTAGGGTATTATTCAATCTCCATGTATATGTGTTTTTTCTGTTATAATTTTTTCTGTTAATTGGTAGGGTCATGGCATCATGATCTGATAGGATACATGGGATAATATCTACTTTTTATATTTGCTGAAATTTCCATTGTGAACTAGAATATGATCTATTTTGGAGAAGGATTCTTGTGCTGCTGAGAAGAAGGCATATTCAGCTAGTTGGGGATGGAGAATTCTATAGATGTATGTTAAGTCCATTTGATTTATGGAGTTCTTTAGTCTTGAGATCTTATTGTGTTTTTTTTTTGTTGTTGTTTGTTTTGTTTTTTTGCTTTGATGATCTGTCTATTGGTGACAGAGGAGTATTAAAGTATGTGAGAGGTGTTTGAGATTACCTCGTAGATAATGCCAAAGAACTGAGGCGGGAAACAGTGGGACTCAAGGCAAGACCACATAAGAGTGCTAGTGACACTCTGTGTAGCTTTTTATTTTTCGTGATAGTTTAAAATTCATATGTAATAGTTTACACTTTAGCAAGCAAAAATACATCTTTAAAAAATATTCGCAATGAGTACTTTTTAAAATGAAATTTAGTCTATGTAATGCCATTATCTTTCTACTCCAGATGCCCTGCATCTGTACTTCTAAGGTTCTGTATCCTTTACCTGAACATGAACTCCTAAATTGCATAAAATCGCTATCTTCACATGGGACTTAGACTGCAGGTGTTCCTGTTATGGTCTCATATATCAGGCATCTCAGAGAGTTTTGTCCCATGACCATGAATTCTTGATCACATGAAACTTTCAGTGAACTTGTTGCTATTTCATCTCTCATACTATCCACAGAAGTCTCCTAGTATTATTGTATTGAGGTCCACAAGTGGTTTTATTCATGGAGTCATTTATTCACATAGATTGGAGCATTGTTGTTTGGAGAGTATATATTTACTGTGGTTATATCTTCCTTTTGCATTGTTAACTTTGCTAAGATGTAGTGGCCTTCTGTATCTCTTCTGATTAGTTTATGTTTGACATCTACTTTGTTGGATATAGTAAGTATTGCAACACTAGTTTGCTTCCTTGGGCCATGTGCATGATAGATTGTTTTCCATCCTTTCACTCTTAATCTGTGGATATCATTGGCTTTAAGGTGGGTGTCTTGTAAGCAGCATATTGTGCTGGATTTTGTTTTTTGATCCAGTTTGCTAAAATATCTTTTGAGTAGTGCATTGAGACCATTTACATTCAGTGTTAGAATAGTTGTGTGGTTGTAGTTCTAGTCATTGTATTTTATTTGTAAGTTCTGTGCTATATTGGTTGTCTATCAATAGTGTGTACCTTTATTGAATTTCCTATTTGTGGGTTTGGAGGAGTGTTTAGTTGTTCTTCTGTCGGGATTGTATCTATGAGGATTCTTTATAATGCTGGTTTTCTGTTCATGAATGCTGCAGGTTTGATATTATAATGAAAAGTTCTTATTTCTCCCTCAAATTTAAAGCTGTGTTTTGCTGAGTATAGTATTCTTGCCCACATGTTGTGGTCATTCAGACATTGAAAGATTTCCTTCCAGGATCTTCTCGCATCTAGTGTCTGAGGTGAAAATCCTTATTGGGTTTCCTCTGAGTGTGATTTGGCGTTTCTCCTTTGCAGCTTTTCATATTCTTTCCTTGATTTCTCTATTGTACATTTTGAATATGATATGTCTAAGTTATCTTCTCATTTGATTGGGCCTATTTGGTATAATATAGGCTTCCTGGATGAGCATCTCTGACTCTATTTTTATATAGGAAAAATTTTCTTTAACTATTTTGTTGAGAATGTTCATTATACCATTCATTTGTGTTTTGCTTCCCCCCCATTTCCCAAGTACTCTTAGATTGTTTCTTGTAATTTAATCTCAGATATTTTGAAAATTCTGTTTGTGTTCTGTGAGTTTTTCTCTTGTTTTGTCATCTCTGCGCTCAAGTTGCTCATCCTATCCTCATTGTCAGAAGTTCTGTCTTTAAAAGCTGAGGTTCTGTTTTCTTTACAAGTAAGTCTATTATTAAGTTATTCCATGGTTCTTCTCATGCCATTGACTGTGGATTTCAGCTCTGTTACTTCCTTTTTCAGTACTTCTATTTCTTTGATAATAGAGATTTTCATCTCTTGAGTTTTCTCACTTAGTCCCTTCATTAAATCTTCTTTTAGTTCATTGTTCCTTTTAGTTATCAGATCGTGGATAACTTTTTCTAGGTATTTATCCCACTCCCTGAATGTGGGCTCCTTGCTAGGGGAGTTGTGGGTTTGAGGTGATCCTCTTGTAGTTTGATTGTTCATCTTTGAAAATCTTCTGGATCTCTGAATTGGGGTTCCCTGTGTGAAAGCAAGACAAGTCTCTGGGTTCTTCTTCCTTACAGGTCAAGGGTTGGGTCAGACCCCATCTCTCTGATGATCCCTGCTTTCTTCCAGAAAGTTGTTTCTGCCTGGAGCCTTGTTTTGTTCCTCCTTTTGGATCTAGGTTCCAGGACTTGGACTTGACACCTGGTGGGGTTGCTGGGCAGCCCCCTGTGTTTTGGGCTTTAAGTGGTGCATCATTGGGTGCTAGGGTCCCAGAGATGTGGGGTGGGCCAGAAAAGACCAACCAATGTGCTGCACTGGGACCTTGGATCTTTGGTGGTTGGATGGGCCCAGTATATCTGAACCTGGCAGGTGTGTGTGATGGCTGGGTGGTGTCTGGGAGTGGGTTCCTTGGGGATATCTGTTGGGCCTGTCAAGGTGGGGCCGGAGTCCTGGGAACCTATGGATGTAGGGTAGGGTCTGTGTGTTCTTGTTCTCGCTCCTTAAACTGAAGTGAATTCATGGCCTGAGATTTCTATCTGATTGTTCCTCTGCAGATCTTTTCTGTTGTATTTAGAGTTTTATCCTGTCCCTTAGTTGGGTTAGGGCATTGTCAGGAAAGTTGAATTCAGAACCCAAATCCCTCACCTGGGAACTGTTAGTGTCCCTTAAGATTTCCAGCTCCTCATGTGCTAATAGGAGATCATCAATCTGAACAACCAGTGCATAGAATAAATAGTATTAAATTGGTTATTTAGCATCTCTATTACAATGTTAAATTCTACCTATGAAATGAATGGCATTGTTAGCCATTACTTTCAGTGACAGTAGTATTCAAACATCCCATAGGTCAGGCTTGAAAGCACACAATAATAATGACTGAGTTTGGCATTCATAATGGTAATGGTTACACAGCATTAATGATGGGGGGTAAATAGTATAAATGAATTAGAAGCCTGAGAGAGAAGGTAATGTAAAAGAAAGTTAGAAAAGAGGTTGTTAAATCTGAGCATGGATAGAGAGAAAGTAAAGGAGGTGAAGGTTTTTTTTTGGGGGGGGGTGTTGAAATGGAGAAAGAAGAGTCAGCCGTACCAAAGTAGAGGAAGAATGAAAGAGAAATTAATAGAATTTCAGTGATACTATAAGGAAGATTAGAAGCAAGTAGAGGAAAAATTTCCATTGCTTCACAGTACAATTCAAATACTAAATGAACTGATCAAAGTCCCAACCTTCAGCACGCAGGCCAAGGATAAATATTTTCATTGAAAAAAAAATGCTCAAGAATGAAGGGAATATGGAGGGAAGAAAGAACAGGGAAAAAGAGAAAAGGAAAGAGGGAGAAAAACTGAAGAAAAAACAAAGCCAACAGACAAAACAAAGCCAGAAGACCAATAAAGAAAACTACAGTAATGTAAAAAAAAAAATAAGCAAACAACAAACAAAAGGACCAGCTGATATGTTTATATGTTTATATTCTCCTCTAGTATGGTATTTAGAAATGAAATGTACTTAATTTTTTAAAATAAAATTTTTTGAACATTTGAAGTTTATTTTATAATGTTCTTTTTTAGGAGCTGTGTCCCTCAAGAATCTTGAAGTTAAAGAAAATGCCTTGGTATGTATCAACTATAAAAATTTGTAATGTTAGTGCATTTAGTTATGTATTCTTTGTAATTCAGCTTGCCATCCTAAATTACATACTTATGGATGTTATTTTTATAAAATCTTAATTTGGAAAATGGAGGTTCAGTTTCTCTAAGAGCACAAATTGACAGTATGTTTTTCCCCATTTGAACATATTTGTGAGCTGGGGATGTGGCTCAATGGTAGACTGCTTGCCTAGTATGGGTAAGGCTCAGGGTTCAGATCCCAATCCTGCCATAAGTAAGTAAATACATATATGCATTATTAAAAATATTATATATTTTTTTATTCCTATATGCTTTGAAATAGTTTTATCTTTTTTTTTTTTTTTAAACCAGGGATTGAACCCAGGGGCACTTAACCATTGAGCCACATTCCCAGCCTTTTTTAAAAATTTTTTTCATTTTTTTGAGACAGGGTCTTGCTAATTTGCTGAGGATAGCTTTGAGCTTGTGATCCTCCTGTTTCAGCTTCCCAAGCCACTGGGATTACAGGTGTGAGCCATTGCATCCAGCCTCATATGGTTTTATTTTAATGCTTAATTTGTCTTCCAGTTTTCAATTTTTTATATACCATTTTCATATGTTCAGTTCAATGATATGACATATTAATAATTTTGTGCAACCATCACAGTATCTAATTCCATGACTTTTTAGTCTCTACGAGAAAAACTAACCATTAAGCAATAGCTTCCATTCCTTTCCCTTCTAGATGCTGGGACTTTTTCTTCATTGCATCCTGAAGCTCTATAGTCATTAAAATATAATTTCCCATTCTTTTCTCCCTACCACCATAAATTTGCCTATTCTAAATACTTCATAAAAATGGAATCATGTCATATATGTCCACTTGTGTCTACCTTATTTCGCTTAGCATAGTGTCTTCATGGTTTATCCAAGTTATAGCATGTATTATACCATGTTGTAGCATGTCATTTCTTTTTGTGGCTGAGTAATATTTATATACACACACATATACATGTATTCAGACCACATTTTGTTTTTCGATTCAGGTCTTGAACACACGGATTGTTTCTGCATTTTGGCTCTAGTGAATAATGCTGCAATGAATATTTGTGTACATGTGTGCATTCCAAATGCTACTTTCAATTTCTTTGGATATATATTTAGGAGTAAAATTGCTGGGGTCATATGATACTTTTACACGTAGATTTTTTTTTTTTGCTTTATGTTTAAGTTTTTTTTTTCTTTTTGCATTAAAGTTGTACATAATGTTGGGATTTGTTGTTACATATTCATAAATGCACACAATTACAATATAATTTGGCCAATATGTCCATCTCGTCCCCCCCCCACCACTACTCTGCTTTCTCCTCCTGTTTGCTCAACCCTTGTTTCTGCTAATTGGTCTTTGAAATTGATTGTATGGAAATTATTTAGTTTCCTTGGGATGCAAAATATTTTTTCCCTTCCTCCTTTAATCCTCCCTTGTTTCCCTATGGTCTGTTTTCCCCTATCTCCTTCTGCTTTTTCTACCCTACTAGATTTCCTTTAGTTCTTCTGTTATTTATATGGTTCTTTATGAAATCTTACCCCTCTGTCCCCTTTTCCTTTATGTTACTCTAGCTTTCACAAGTGAAAGAAAACATACAACTTTGAGTTTCTCAGTTTGACTAATTTCGCTTAGCATGATAATTTCCATTAACGTCCATTTGCCAGCAAAATGGCATAATTTCATTTTAATAGCTGTGTAGATCTCAATTGTATGTATATACCACAATATGTTAATCCACTTACCTAGTGACAGGCATCTGGGTTGATTCCATAATTTAGCTATTGTGAACTGTGCTTCTGTAAACATTGATATGGCTATCAATATAGTATGCCGATTTTAGGTCCTTTGGGAAGGTCCCCAGAAGTGGGATAGCTGGATCATATGGTTGTATATTTAGATTTTTAAAAGAAACTACCAAAGGTTGTTTTTTTTTTTCCCATAGGTGTTGTACCATTTTGCATTCCTTCCAAGAGTGCACAATATTTCTGATTTCTTATTATCCTTGCTGGGTGCCATGATATATGCCTGCAGTCCCCCTTTCCAAAGATTGTCTTACATTCTGTTGATAGTATCCTTTGATGCACAAAAGTGTTTAATTTGAAAAATTTATTTTTTAAGTTGCCTATGCTTTTGTTGTCATATCCAAGAAATCGTTACCAAATCTAATGCCATAAAGATTTTCCTTCTTTAGTTCTTTGATCAATTTTGAGTTAATTTTTTGTGTGGCATAAGACATATTTTTGTAACTGTGTATCCAATTTTCCCAGCACCATTTATTATAAAAGCTGCCCTTTCTGACATTGAATGGGGAGAAATGTTTTGAAAAAAATATATATATTTTTTGCAGAATGTTTCTGGAAGCACAAACTGACAGTTGAATTTCTCACCTTTAAAAAATGATGTAGGGGCTGGAGTGGTGGCTCAGCGGTTTCAGCGCTTGCCTGGCAAGCACGAGGACCTGGGTTCAGTCCCCAGCACCACGTACACAACTAAGTGTTGGAGCAACGAAGACCATGTGAAAAACTCAATAAAGTTGTTTCTCTCTTTCTCTGTCTCTCTCACTGTCCCTCTCTCTTTAAAAAAAAAATAATGATATAAAAGTGTTAATTGGTTTGGTATTGTAGCTTCTTGGGGCAACAGGAATATGGACCCTTATTAATTTTATTGACTTAAGAATAATATTGTAATTATTTTTATAAATTTAAATAAGTCTTGACTGTGCAGGTAATTAAAATATTCTTCAAGTAATTTTGGGAAGAAATAAGTAGTTTTCTGTGCTGTTGAGCTTAAATGTACTGATGTTTAACGTATTTATTTTTTCTTGGTAGAGTCAACTGGATGTACCATTTAAAGTTAAAGTTGGTCACATAGGTAAGCTGTGTTTATTAGTGGAATGCCCTCCTTGCCCTATAATGTGATATTTTAAATATTTCTGAACATTATTTGAAAATACAGTAATCATATGTTCTTGTTTAGGTAGGGTTTGGTTGAGTAATTTAACAATATTAAGTTTATGTACTCCTTGCCCTGTACATGATACCTTCATAATTAAGAAATAATGCATTCTAGTAGGAAGTAAAATTGACTTGAGAGCCAACAGAGACTTTAATGTCTTGGTTTGTTTGTTTGTTTTTTTGTTTAAAGAGAGAGAGAAAGAGAATCCATTTTATTTAGTTTTTCATGTGACTTGCTGCTCCGACACTTCGTTGTGTATGTGGTCCTGGGGTTTAAACCTGCATCCTTGCTTGATCCAGACAAGTGCCTTAAATGCTGAGCCAACACACTAAACCTGATTTCTAGGTTTCTGAGTGGTTAATGTTGCTGTATTCTGATTGGTACTGGATATATGGTATAAGAAGGAGGGTCTGGATCATTGGCCGAGAGCCAGTCTGAAAACTAGTTTTTACTCTTTTTTTTTTCCTAGGTTCCCAGAAAGTATTGTTCAGTTTCTTGTTTTGCACTTTTTTTACTTTTAATTTTTTAAAATATTCTAAATTATTTATTTTACATTATCTTATTGCTATTTTTTTGTGTCATGCTGGGGATCAAAGACAGGGTCTTTGTGTGCTAGGTACTCAACCACTGAGTTATATCCCCAGCCCTTGTTTTGTATTAATTTACCTGTAATTATAGTGTATATTTTAAGTATATTGGTTGAGCAGCAACTGATTGTAAGCTTTCAGCATGTTTAATAAAAACTTGTCTGACATAATTTTTAGATTATATTGTGGTTTTATTGTTTTAAATGTATAAGATGATAGTGTCTTTAGTTGGGCCTTTGAAATTTTTGCTATATTGTTTTTGTTTTGGAATTTCTATAATTTATTGAATCTGTATTGGTCTTACTGAGAAAAGGTATTATGAAAATTTACATAAATTATATGATGAAGATTTTTACATTTTATGTTTTGTACCTATAGTTGGTATTAGACCATATACCACAGAAAGTTTTCATCACATTATATTGACAAAACTCTCATTTTGTCCTTTCTCTCCAACCCATTTAAAAACAGTTGAGCATAAGTAAGAGGGGGATAATGTTACCCCTTGTTTTTTCCTCTAACATTTTTCTTTTTAGATGTTTTTGATTTTTTTACGTGTGTGTGTGTGTGTGTGTGTGTGTGTATACATATATATATCTTTTTATTTTTTTTTGAAGAGAGGGACAGTGAGAGAAAGAATCAAAATTTTTTTGAGTTTTTCATGTGGCTTTTGTTGCTCTGACACTTTGTTGTGTATGTAGTGTTGGGGTTTGAACCCGCATATTTGTGCATGCCAGGCAAGTGTCATAACTGCTGAGCCACCACTCCAGTCCAACATGTATTTATTTTAAATATTTATAAGTATTTGTATAATTTAAATATTTATGTGTGATAAAGATTTCTCATAATCCAATTTGAATTGACCTCATTTACCTTTTATGGTATCATAATAATCTGATTAATGCATATTTGGGTATTTTGGAATAATCCTCAATTTTTCCATTGTATGATAGTATTATAGGTAATATATTTTATATGGCTTTAAAAATTTGCCATAAGTCATTGAATTCTTTCAGTAATGATTGTCATATTTCATTGTATATAAATTTAACCTCAGTTCAAGAACGAATTGGGCGCATACATATGTATGGTTTGCATACATAAGACACTGGATTTGATTCCCTAAACAGCACCACCTTCCTACCCAAATATATTCAGACCTAGTTCGTTTAGAGAGACCTATTTTCTTTAGATGCTGCCTTCCCCCTTTTTTACTTGCCTGCTATTTAAAAATGATAAGGTAATTTTCAGTGGTAATATAAGGCGGCAGAAAGTGTTCTGGACTAAACAAGATAATTTTGAGAATCATTTAAGGTGTTTGCATACTTTTCTCATAGTATCATTCTTTAATATTATTTATTTTTTCCTTGTACTAGACACTAAGTTTCTTGAGAAGTAGGTTTAATTTTTATTGTATCCTCATCCTCTAGCATATTCCCTGGTAAATAGTAAGGACATAATTTGTTGAATGAGAAAAATATGTATTTCTAAATGAGTAGTACAGAAGTGTAGTCAGTTACAGGAATGTATTGTCTCCTCGCCATTATTGGGTATAGTTAGTTTTATTGATCTTTCAAAGATCTCTTCTAAGGCTTGACAGTAAAATAAATGAATAGTAAATATAGGTTGGATATATATTCTTATCTTTGTTTTTCTTCAACTGTAGGTAATCTTAAACTTGTAATTCCATGGAAAAACCTTTATACTCAACCGGTTGAAGCTGTATTAGAAGATATTTATTTACTCATAGTGCCTTCTTCTCGTAAGTCAAATTTTGAAGACGATAATCTTTTTTATAGAAGGAAAAATCTTTATATTTGATAATTGTATTTGTACAGAATACTTTGGGTGGGATTTTGTAGATATTTTAATATTTAAATTTGGTATGTGTTAGTTCAAATTAAATTGGCTTTTATTCTAAATTTTTGTGGACTTTGAATTAGTGATTGTTTTCAAGGGTATTTTTTGGAATGATTATATTTAAAGTTAAGGTAATTAAGATTCTTCCTTTTAATGCTTCTTACAGGAATAAAATACGATCCTTTAAAAGAAGAAAAACAACTTATGGAAGCAAAACAGCAGGAATTAAAAAGAATAGAAGAAACAAAACAAAAAGTAGTTGATCAAGGTAAAAAAATAAAAATAACTGTACTAATAAGAAAGTGTAAAAACCAAAATAGTTCTCATAATAGAATGTTTGTCTCTGAAGACACTGAAATTATTTCACAAATAAGAAAGACTGTCATTACATGGGGGAATTTTAATTTATCTTAAGGCAAATAATATGTGTAGTTTACAAGGATAAAGGTCAGTTTTAATGATAATATTTAATTTTATCAAGTGCATTTTTTTACTTTTCTGTCCCTTGCTTTTATATTCTCCTTATATTAATTATTTATGCTTCTGAAGGTACTTAGTTCTTGATTTGTATTTGTCACAGTCTGCTCATTTACCTTCTGGCTTTATATCTTTCCTGTTCAGACTAGACCATATGGTCCATTATTATTACAATCACTTTTTCGGTGGAGGAAGAAGTATTCTGCACCTCTTTGTTTTCAGTTTCTCCCTGGTCACCATCAGAGGCTACTTTTTACATGCTGACTCTTGCTTCTTTCCCTAGTGGATCTTAGCTTGAAAACATTCTATAGCCTCTACTTATTTAAAAAAAAAAAAATTAAGCTGTCTTCCTAACCTCATCATTTGTTTATCTTTTGTCCCTCTGTTCTTCATTGAATAGTTAAGCATCCTAAAAATAAAGTATATATATATTTCACTATTTCTACCAGCATTGATTGTTTTAAAATGAAAAATAAACTCCAAAAATAAATGTTTTAACTGTTGAAAAACCTTAGTGAAGATTTAATATAACCTCTGGTAGTACCAGATGTAATTCCATTTTCTTTGTCATATTACTTTCATATTCTGTATAGTCATTTGTCTCAGTCCCAGTTCTCTCTTACCTAAGTCTCTTGGGCATTTTCCTTTCAAAATATTTACTTACCAACATATGTTAAATAACTTTAAGGTCTAAGCAGTAATATAGGACCCAAATTTAAATAAACAAAAATCTATCCCTTCTCAACCTTGTACCCTGCTCCCTAAGGAACTATCACATTGCTAAATAAGATGCACCTCCATTACTTGATTTATTAAATTTAGACAATCCTCCTCATATATAGATAGAGAAGTAGATATATGTATGTGTGTGTGTGCGTGTGTGTATATACATACATATATACATATACACATATATGAATGAATGATATGGTTCCTTTTGTGGTGGGACTATGAAGATTGACCAAGTAAGTATAAATGTTTAATATTAAGCCAAATAGTATACTCCAATTACATATATTTTCTGGCACAACTTTGTTATTTGCTTGATAATATTATAGGTGAATGTGGGTTTGAGTGTTCATTATGTAAACTTTTACTTAATCTGTGCTTTATAGTGGGGGCTCATTCTGCCTCTCCATGTATAATGTATCAGAATCTGGTGGGTGTTAGATATATTTTCTTCAGAATAAACACTTGCATTCTCACTAGTTTGGAAAAGGAATAGTTGCTTGTCTAGTAGACTGGGAAAGGAGGGGACCTAGAAGTTAACCTGCTTTTTAGGCTTTTTATGTAGACTTTAAACCAATTCTTGTGTTATCTCTACCTCCACCATGCTCCCTACGGCCATTTTTCTTTTGTGAGGTTTCAAGCCTGCATGTTTCCAGGATTCTGTTTTTAAATTCATCTTGTGTTTCAATGGTATTTCCATCTGTGGTCATTTAGGATTGAATTTCTTCTTAAGTTGGTTGAGGCCACCCACTTTCTAGAGTTTAAATTTTTATTGCTTTTTCGTCTGCACTTTTGCACATCTTTTTCCTTTCGACCTTGGGAATTTATTCATTTTTCACCTTTATTTTTGCTTTAATGATATTTTAGTGAAAATAGAGAAATTCATGCAGACCACCATGTTTCATGAGAAGTACCTTCTTTTACTAGGTCTAAAGTATAAATGTTTAATTATGCTTAAAATTCATTATTGACACCTAATTTTTATCAGGAGAAGGTTTAAACTCTTCAGCAAGATTTATAAATGCTGTCATGATTTAAATTCCACCTCCCTCTGCAGCCTCATAATGGGCCCCAAATCTTATTTCTTCCCTTCTTTCTTATAGCCATATTGAACTACTTGTGGATACTGAATGTGTTGAGTACTCTGAACTTTGTATTTCACTTCCTTTATTCAGAATGCATTTGAGAGTTACCAGCATTATGTTGATAGTTTGGGCAGTAGAGGTGGGTGAGGTTCCCTGCAGCAGCAGTATAGAGTAAAAAGTGAAACAATACTGGGACCTAACCTTAAGGAAATCCAACATTTAGTAATTGTATCGAGGAGGAAATGAATTTTGAAACAGGTGTTCTAGAGATTATGGATATTTTGACCAGAGGACTACGGTAAGGTTACTGGTTGGTTGAGGATAGTGATGACTAGTGTACAGTAATTTTAGTCTGCCCTATTGTGATTTTTCTCTTCTAGTACTCACCTGGCAAGACACAGGCATAGGCATGTTTTTATATAAAGCTGGTTTTATTCAGAGCATTATTGGGACATTATTGACAGGAAAATTTGAAAAAAGAGCAAATCAGTTCAAGTAGTGTATAAAATAATATATAGTAATCCACCTGTGTTTCAGGGGGAAATACTACAAGACCCTTGGAGTATGTGGGAAATCTTAGATAGTTTTCTGAACCCTATTATGCACTATGTTTTTCCCTGTGCATATGTTTCTGCGATAAATTGTGAGTTTTAAATTGGGCACGGTAAGAAATTGACAATAATAATAAAAACAATTAGAATGATATACTGTAATGAAGGGTATGTGAATGTAGTTAAGACAGATGTTACTATTTTTGGACTGGTTGACTATGGGTAGCTGAAACCCTGGCAAGTGAATAGGAGGATATTGCTGTAACATGGAATCTGAACTGCATAAGAAAGTTAGGAAAAAGCTAGTGGGTATGGAAAGAAATATTTATTTAGTTGAACAAGTTTATTAAGACCATTTTATTATGTAGTAGGATTCAAAGATTAAAATATGATCCTGTTTGCCAAGAGCTTATATTCTTTGAACTACTTTATTATATAGGCCTTTAATATTCAGATATTTTTACTTAACTCTTGTGTATTTGAGTTTTATATGGTTGATGTCTTCATTAACTCTTTGTTAAATCCTCCTTGTAGGTCATTAGAAGAAAAGAAAGGGCATATGTATATTGTCTATAAAGACGCCTGGAAATACTAAGGAGAAATAGATTAGAAATACGAAAGGAGATAGCTTTCACTGGCACTTTTTGAAAGGGAAAAGTGATGGTAACTAGTAGTTATCAAAGGCATATTTCAGAAAGAATTAGAATCCTCAGTTGTTTATTCTTTCTGTTCCCTTGGAAAGTATTGTTAACTGGAGATAGTTTATGTTGTCTTAAAATTATATTAAAATGAATTTCTTTTGTCCTTGTTTGAAAAGAGAGAAGAGGATCTTTTAATTTTTTATTTTATATCATCAAGGGAAGGATCATACTGTTTTCAACTATTTTATACATCTAAGCACAGACAACTTATAATGGTGTCATTAATTTTAAGGGAGATTCTTGCTTTGCTGCTGTTACTAGCTTCTCTAATTTAAGCCTATTATAATTCTTACCTAATAATCTTCATTTTGTTTCCTCTTTATAGGCTTAGTCATAGTTAACAGTTAAATTACAAAATTTAATGCCAGTAAGTTTTACCTAGTTGACTTTTGTTTTATTGAACAAGAAACTAGTTTTTAAAAAATTTTTGTATTTGGTTGCCTTTGAAAGTTTTTGGTTTGAAAGACTTGGAAAGTATGCTATTAGTGTTTGATTTTTAAATCTATGTATTTTTTCTTTAACAAGGCAGTATAAAATGTTACCTCAATATATAGACAGTTATAGCATGTATGTTTCATTCAAATTTTAAAAAGATGAATATTTATAATTGTAGAACAACAGCGGGAAGAGAAACAGGACACTTTTGCAGAAAAATTACTTACTCAGATCATAAAAAATCTTCAGGTGAAAATTTCTGACATCCATATTCGTTATGAAGATGACGTAAGTATTTTAAAAACACAGGTGTTTTTAAAAATACATTCACATGGGGTTGGGGATTTAGCTCAGTTGCAGAGCACTTGCCTAGCACGCGGAAGGCCCCCAAGTTCGGTCCTCAGCCCTGAAAAAAAATAATAAAAATAAAAATACGTTCATATATAAATCATTTAACTGTTTAACTGCACTTACTTTATATTGGCCCATCTATTAAATAAGCTGAGAGGTTGAGATAAAGAACTGAAGATAACATGATTTTTCTTTTTTATATGTGTGTTGTAATTTACAGTTCTAGCTCTACTAATACCTAGACCAGTGCTCTTTCCAAGAGTATCAGTAGATATTGTTTGATCTGATTCTCTTAAATACTTTGCTTTATGATATTTATTTGCTTTATAGTATCATTGTGCCAATATTTTTTCATAAACTGGAAAACATTGTGTAGGTATGGTGTACAGTACAACACAGACATTAATATTTAGTATTTTAATTTGTTTTAGGAAAATATAGGAGCAAAAGATATTTTCAAAGGAAGTAATACTGTGTTTTTGAATATTTGAAATAGAATACTTCCTAGAAAGATAACTTTTTCTATAAAGTGAATTTTGTCTAGCTGCTAATAAATTTGAGTAAGATTGACTTTTTTTCCCTCTTTAGGTCACAAATCGAGAGAAACCATTGTCATTTGGCATTTCTCTGCAAAATCTCAGCATGCAGGTACTTTGTTTAAAAAAGAAACAACCGTGTTTAATTGTGGAATACAGTTATTCAAACTATTGTTTATGATTTGTATATGCTGTATTATGAAATAGGTATGCATTTAGTTGCCTGTTTGTAGAAAGGTCATAGAAAGAATTGTAATTGAAGGATAACTAAATTCACATTTCCAATATTGGCTGGAAATAAAATTCAGTTTAAAATGTGAAGTGTGTATTGTGATTGATAGTTAAGATGATAGGTATTTTTGTTTACTTAAAATTAATTCATTTCCTCCCTAGAGCTGCCAAAAGAATAGATTATTTCCAAAATTTTAATAAGTCTTAAATAAAAATAATAGATATTTGTTTCTGAAGCTTTGATGAATCTTGATAAACATAATTTATTTCCTCCTGATATTAGTATTATCACATACTTTCGGTTTACTTATGAAGTAGGGCAATTTTTAAAATTAAGGAACAGTGAATTATGAAACATTTACTTGCGTTCAGAATGAATGGTTGTTGAATGTCACTTTCTCTAAATCTTAAATAATTTTATAGGACTAAACTGTTACCAGTAAATTCCTTGTTTTCTATTCAACATTCTCCCCTCACAGAGATAAGCATTCTAAGTTTTAAAACTTTTATACAACATGTTCATTAAAAATGTAGGCTTATTTTAAAAGTTTGTATAAATATTTTGTATGATTCTTTTATAAGTTTTTAAAAAATTTATCTGTTTTATCACTTGTAGTACAATTCAGTTTAGCTCCTATATAGAATTTCATTATGTAGTTATGTATCTTGAATCTGTTGAGTTTTGTGTATGATTTCATTTTAAAGCATGGCTCTCCTGCAAGCAAAAAAGAAAAAAGTCAAATGAAAAATTACTCTAAGGGGGTGGGGTAAGTTGTCAAATCCTGCAGTTAAGTTGAAAATAAGGACAGACTACCTTAGTGCTTTTGATTGCTTTTTGGGAAAAAATGTGTAGTTTTGTCTACCGGGGACAACTCTAGATAGATGCTTAGAGTTCTGTAGGAAATGAAGAGACAATTTGGATGCAGGGGCAGCTGGAGAGAGGCCTTGCAAGGCAACTCAACCCTCAGCTCTCAGGGGTTTCCAATTAGCTTGATTTAATCAACTTAAGGGAAGTATCTGCACTTCTAAAACAGGTATGGGCCACAAAACTTGTTAAAGTTTAAGCAAAGGTAACTGTTATGTCTGGGGGGCAGGGTATGTCTGCTACACAAATGTCTTTATTATGTAGTTTCCAATCCTTTTGTAATCTGACCCCAAGTAACATCAGGTTTCACCTTTGTTTTGTTATATCTCTGACCATACAGAACTATTTCAGTTACCTGAACCTGTCATATTTGCATACTTTTAGGCCTGTTCATCAGCTTTTCTGGTTCTGAATGCTTCCTATTGATCTTAGAATCAATAATTTCTACTCATGTCATAAATTAGGTTGGTCATAAGACTATTTTCAGGTATCATTTCTGTAGTTCTTGATATGAGGTGAGTTTTCATTTGAGTTTGATGTTCCTGCCATGTTCTCTCAGCTAATTGTATCATTTAACCTCTGACCTCTGTGATGGGATTTACCTGCTTGTAATTACTTGTTTTTGTTTTTCTTTTTTTCCCCTCCTTTTTTTTTTAACTATTACTGATCTCCATGAAAACAGAGACTTTCCTGTGATCAGTTAATAGTCTTTGATTGGAAAATATGTTTTAATGGTATTTTCATAGAAACTTGGTCTTAGGATATTAATGACTTAGCACTCTGCCATTTAAAATGTCATGATCATTTTACTGTTCTTTTTTTCCTTTTCAGACAACTGATCAATACTGGGTTCCATGTTTACATGATGAAACTGAGAAACTTGTTCGTAAGGTAAAATAAATAAATATTAACCCATTGACTTCATGAAAGTGACTTTTAGAAAGACAAATAATATACATATAGATAAGAATGTATATAAACTCTTCTTATCCACTTAACTCTGTCATATGTCTCAATTGTTTGAGACCTCTGAATGGCTTATGTTAATATATCAAAGAAAATGAGTGATGGAATAAACTTGATTTATTTTCAGTTAATTCGATTGGACAACCTTTTTGCCTATTGGAATGTGCAGTCTCAGATGTTTTATCTTAATGAATATGATGAATCATTGGTGAGTAATTTCTTTGGATATGTGTATGTTATCTTTGTTGGTATCATATTTTGTACCAGGTGTAATTCATTGTCAGTAATCTCTCATTACTAGAGTTCATATTTTTTTCCTAGGTAAAATCCATTAGAATTTATATTTGTAGGTGAATTACACAAGTATGTATGCATGTGCACACACACATGCACATCTTAATAGCTCCTAAAGCATTGCTGTGTAATAGTTTAATGATACTTTGTTTAACTCCTTTAATATTTTGCCATAGCTAATTTTTTTTTTTTGATGAGGGGGGATCAATTTTTATTTAATTTTTTCATTGGGTTTTTGTTTTTCTTCCACTTAGTTGTGTAGTGGTGCTGGGTATCAAACCCAGTTCCTCACACATGCCAAGCAAGCTCTCTACCACTGAGCCACCTCTCCAGCCTGCTACATGACTTTTTAAACTTTTTTTTTTTTCGGATAATAAAACTCTGTAGGATAAAGGTATATTGGCATATATGTAAATCAAATCAATTTGTCTTTTAATAGGAGAACTTGAAGAATGGCATTGTCAATGAAAATATCGTTCCACGTGGTTATGATTTTGGTGAGTATATTCCATAAAATAAAAAAAATGTAAATAATTAGTTTTACATTAACACTTTATATCACTGCTGTTTTATATTAAATTTTCTCTTATGTATTTAAATATCTTTGTAAGGTATTTGCAAAAACAAAAAATTTACCTTTTCTATATACTTTATTATTGAAGAGCTTTAGCTATAGGGGAGGGGCTGGAGTGGTGGCTCAGCAGTTAGAGTGTTTGTTTGCCTGGCATGCACGAGGACTCAGGTTTGAGCCCCAGCACTGCATGCACAGTTAAGTGTTGGAGAAATAAAGACCAGACGAAAAAATAAATAAAATTAATTCTCTTTCTCTCTTTCTGTTCTTCTTTCTATTTAAAAAAAAAAACCCTACAAGGGAAAATGTCTAAAAAAAGGAAGATGGTAATAAATTGTGACAAATTTCTAAGGATTTATATTCAGTAAAGATTATATTCAATTACACTGAGTATTAAGATAATGTTTATAAAGATTTTGAAATAGCAAAAAGCAATTTAATAAAGCTAGTTGCTGTAGCCTTAATTGCATTATGATCTTAATATTTTAAAATGTACACTTTAAATTTTTCTTTAGTTTTTTCTGTTTTCCACATTTTCTAAAATAAACACTTATTACTATTATAATATGAAACAAGTTATTAAATATATAGAGGAAAAAGAGTGACATTTCTTTATTCCTGAGGGCACTCAATAAATGTTTGATGATATTTAATTATATTCTTGAATTTGGCTGCCTAATGTCAGTAACCACAAAACATTCTTCCTGAAAGTATTTCTTTTCTTATTTTCAGCAGTATTTTTCTTTTTGTTTTTTTCTACCTTAATGAAAACCCTTTATTTTGTTCCTCAAATGACTACTCTTCTTCTCACTCTTAAAATGTTATTTTCAGTGTTTTGAATTTGGTTTCATTTTTAAAATTTATTCCTCATAGGAAAATACTCAGAATAGATCTATTGTGCATGTTGATGATTCTCAAATCTGTTACTTTGGGTTTATTTCTCCTTTTCCTTGTGGTCATTTTATACTGTATTAATTAGGGTCTGATGAAGAGACAGAATTCAATGTATTTTGAACAGATAAAGTTTAATGTAAAGAAATATTAAATATGAGTAAAGAAATATTAAATATAAGAGGGGAGTGGAATAACAAGGGGTTGACTAGTAAATGGTAGAATTCTAAAGAATGTAGGAGTAGATGATAAAAAAATTACCTCTATCCTTGGGCTAAGATGGAGTGCCTTAGGTCTGAGATCTAGACATTATTGGAGAGAATGTTGTGGGTTACTGAATTGCAGGAAAGGACTGACATTTAGACATTATTGGAGAGAATGTTGTTATGGGTTACTGAATTGCAGGAAAGTACCCATAGTGCTATGATAACAAAACTTATTGGAAATTCTCCCTCTGTAATGTTTTAACAGTTTTTCCTCTATTGAACCTCATGGAGAGGTTTCTCACTGTGTGTACTGCACTACAGATTTGCTTTTAGCAGGATCCTGTGGGAACTCACTGCTCTATGCTATAGATTGCAAAAGGCTGGTGCTGAAGAAAGTTCTTCATGCTGTAGGAGCTGTTTACAACCATGTTCTATAGGAGCTGGGTGTTGGAGCTCCTCTGTAGAAGCCTGTTGAATGAGCACGCTAGAACCAGACTGGATAGCTCCTTCCTCTGTGCTGTCTCTTCAGCGATTTCTGTTGATAAACTTAACATTATGCCAGCTAGTAAAGGAAAAATATTTGGAGAACCTGGAACCATTTTTTCAGAGCCGTTACAAAGGGTGAATTTGGAGTTCAGAGGCAATAAATTGATAACTGGCATATATGTTAGGAAGGGAAGTTTTGTTTGTTTGTTTTTACCATAAATGGTGAATGTTTGAGGAGATGGATGTGTTTAACTCAATTTATCAATATTTCATAATGTATGTATGTATGAAAACAGTAGATAGCACCCCATTAAGAGGTACAATTTTTATGCTTGACATTTTAAAAAGTAAAGAAAACAGGCTTAAAAACAGTAACAACAAAATAACATGATGGAGTTTTGGCAGGGTATGAATGTAATGGACAACATACAGCAAAAGTGAGGGGTAGTGAGAAAGTTAGCAGATCAATCAGTTGTAGTGTTATAGTCCAGGATAGCGTCTGTAAAACAACTCCTAGATTATCTATTTCTCCTACTGTTTCATTGTGGGATGGAATGTGGAAGAACAAGAACTTTAAGTATTTGTATTCAAATAAGAATATTTTTGAGGGTCTGGAGCCGTGGCTCAGCGGTTACGGTGCTTGCCCGGCATGCGCAAGTACACGGGTTCAAACCTCAGCACCCACATACACAACTAAGTGTCAGAGCAATGAAAACCATGCGAAAAACTCAATAAAAATTGATTCTGTCTCCCCCCCTTCTCACTTCTCACACACACTATCCTTCTCTCTTAAAAAAAAGTAAACTGTGTTAAAAAGTTAACTGCTATTCATTAGGGATGATTAAAACAAGAGGAATATATTGTTGCATGCAAATTAGCTTATAATTTGATCGTTGATTTATGTCTTGATTCTGCTATTACTTGTCTCCCTCTGCATAGTTTTTTTATTCAGAAATTTATTTGTTGAACAATAATATATATAAATTCTGAAAATTAGATTTATGCCCAAGAGCTCCCCCAATTACCCACCTTTATCCCTCCCCACCCCCCTCCTTCCCAGTACATCTCTATAAATGCCTTAGGTTGTATGACATTACATCTTATCCAGATTTAAAACATGATAATAGACTTCCTTTCTCAATAGCCAGGGTCTAGCTCCAGCCTCCACAGATGAGTGAAGACATTCAACCCTTGGTTCTCTGGGTTATGCTTATTTCATTCAGCATAATTTCTTCCATAGCCCCATCCATTTATCTTCAAAGGCTGCAATATCATTGTTTCTAATAGCTGAGTTCAAGGTATATATGTACCATAGTCTTTGGATCCATTCATCCAGTGAGGGACATACATAGCTATTGTAGGGATGTTGTATGTGTCAAGAAATTTATCCATTTCTTCCAAATTATCAAATTTGGAGGAGTATAGGTTTTCAAAATATGATCTTATAATTTGTTGGATTTCCGTGGGGTCAGTGGTGGTCGCTCCTTTTTCATTGGAGATTTTATTGATTTGCTTCATTTCTCTCCTTCTTTTATTTAGATTTGCTAGGGGTCTATCTTGTTTATTTTTTCAAAGTACCAGTTCTTTGTTTCATCAATTCTTTTTATTGTTTTTTTTGTTCTCAGTTTCATTTATTTCAGCTCTGATCTTGATTATTTCCTGTCTTCTGCTGGCTTTGGGGTTAGATTGTTCTTTCCTTTGAAGGGCTTTGAGATGGAGCATAAGCTTATTTATTTGGGATCTCTCTTCATTTTTAATGTGGGCACTCAGTGCTATAAATTTTCCCCTTAGGAATGCTTTCATGCTGTCCAGAGGTTTTGATATGTTGTGTCTTCATTTTCATTCTCTTCCAAGAATTTTTGGATTTCTTCTCTCATGTCTTCTTGGATCCATTCTTCATTTAATAGGGTATTATTCAGTCTCCATGAATATGTGTGTTTTCTGTTATGATTTTTACTGTTGATTGATAGGGTCATGGCATTGTGGTCTGAGAGGATACATTGAATAATATCTACATTTTTATATTTGCTGAGATTATCTTTATGAACCAGAATATGATCTGTTTTGGAAAAAGATCCATGTACCCTCTGCATAGTTCTTACTTCTTTTTGGTGTAATGGGTTGAGCAAAAGCAGGTAATCTGGGGCAAACTTTCATCTTCTCTGCTGTCTTTTATCAAACTGAAAGGAGGAATATGAAGATACAGAGAAATTTATTAGAAATTTAGAAGTCATAATCACAAAATGAAAATCAGTGTTAAATATAATTGATTTTCCTTGTAATAGTTTTAAATTTTAAAACTATATTTTTATTATAGCAATTTTAATGTACTATTTTTCCTTATAATGAATTTTCCTGCTATTAAATATTTATTGATGTTCTGAGGGGGAATTTAGTTAGTTTTTATTGTATTTTTGAATCACAACATGAATTATAAGTAAGTTAAAGATAAGAAAAATCTTTCCCACTAATTAAGAAATAGTTCCTTGGACCAAGTTATGGCAGTGTGGACATATAGGAACTGTAGAACGGGTATAAAATATGGAAATCAGTGTTTTCAATTTGATCCCTGTAGTGCCTTGAAACTTTTTAAATACAATTCTATTTAATTTTTTCATTTTGTATTATTTTCCAGTATTTCGCCCCATATCTGCTAAAGGCAAACTTCAGATGAATCGCCGATCAGATTTTGACTTTTCTGACCCCAAAATAAACCTGGATGTTGAGTTACATAACATAGCAATTGAATTTAATAAACCACAGGTGATTTTCTTTGATGAAATTTTAAGTTGTGAGTTATTGTTTAATCAAGACAAAAACTAAAATTTTTAAATGTTTTTCTAAAATGCATAATGTTACATGGTAATATTTTCTTTTAAAAAGTTGGTAATTTAACTTTTATCTGCAACAGTTGAACCAAAGACCTCAAACTTTTAACCATTTTAATTTTTCCATTTTTTAGTATTTCAGTGTTATGGAGCTTCTTGAATCAGTTGATATGATGACACAAAACATGCCCTATAGGAAATTCAAACCTGATGTTCCTCTTCACTACCATGCCAAGGAATGGTAAAATCCCTTAAATTTTTTTTTTAAATGATTTAAAAAAATATGGTATAAAAGTAAGTTTCTTTGACATTGATTTTTTAAAGATAGTCTTTTTAAGGTCTGATACAAACTATAAATTGATTTGTTGGAAATATATGTAGCTGCTTTTGTTGTGTTCATGAAATTAACCCAAGGGAGCTTTATAACAAAATTTATATTCATAGGTAGATATAATAAAATATCACATTTTCATTTACTGTAGAGTAATAATTAGTGTTTTTTCAAATTACTAAAAAGCTATCTTGAGGATTCCTAAGATGGCAAGCTGAAGGGAAAGGCATCATTTCCTGTGGCTCCGGGTCTGGTTGGGAAAACCCCAGTTTATCTTCAATTTTCCAAGGTGCTTTCAGGGGAATTTATATATGAATTTCTAGTGCTAGTTTGTGAAGCTTTTCTAAGGAGCCCAGTCCTGGGAATTTTTGTGTGGAGGAAAAAAAAAGGGGCGGGGGATTTTTTTTCTGTCCCGCCAGTGATGCAGCGGGTTGTGTGTGCTGACTTCCTGCCAGCCCAGCCGCCATCGGCGAAGTTCGACTGTGTGTACTTTATGCCGGCGGAACTGCCATCATTGAGCAGCCGTTAGAGCGAGGGGAGATAAGGGGACGTTTTCCATACCATCAGGGACAAAGACAGTTGCCTGTGCTAACATCCTGCTGGCTCACACCCCATCGGCGAGTGGCTAACAAAGTGTGGAGAGGGAGAAAGGATTCTGTCTGCCACGCCAGGAACACAGGAGCTCAACTGTGTTTACTTTATGCTGGCAGAGCTGCCTTCTGCAAGCGGCTGTTTGAGCGAGGAGAGATAAAGGGATTTTATCCATCCCACCTGGAAAGGAGGTCTGCTTGGCTACATTCCACATGCAGGGCGGACCAGCTGCAGGGGCGAGACTACAAGCAGCTGCTGCAGCTGTGTCTGTGAACAGTTACCGATCCCATTTCTGCTGTGACCCCGTGCCTAATTAAAACAGAGCATCAGGCGAGTGCATTTGCAGACATCCACGGAGCTCACACACTTCGGGGGGCGAGAGCTGTGCTGGGAAGCGGCCCGCGGAGGTGCCCAGTGGAACAGGTTACTTTGTGGGATAGCCGGCCGCCATTCGGAGCCCCAGGACACAGTTCCCCCTGTCTTTTTAGAGCAGCCTATGAAAACTGCATCAGGAAAAGGCCACAGGATTCAGTCTGATCCCGGAAGAGAAGGCCTTGACCAGGCCCAGACTCCACCCTTCTTAGGAGGTCTTCAGTTTGTGGAATAAAGGGGAGCAATTCCCTGCCCTGTCCACTCCCCTCAGCCAGAAGGATAATGTGACAAGTTAAAGGCTCTGAGTCTTCTGCCACAAGAGACAGTGCATGCATCTCCGAGCAGAGGGAGAATAGAAATTATCCATACTCCCTGCTCATTAACTCTTCTTGCTTCAGCTCCCCTGGGAGGCTGGCAAACATCAGGGCTTACCAGAACCAGTCCTCTTCAGTGGAAGCCTCTCCTAGAAATCCCAGGAGTCTGAGGATACCCCAGTTCTTTTTGTGAGATCACATAACCACAGACTGAGACATTCATATCAAAACCCAGAAGGATAGTGATCATTTCCTACCAAAGGTTCCAGAGACACCCTTACTGTCTACAGTTCCAAATTTTCATTAAGAAGTTTTTACTTTTTATCTGATTTTGTATACATATATACATTTTTTCCCTTTTCTTTCTTTCTTGCCTTCTTTTTATCTCCTGTACCCAATGTGTATTGATATAATAATAGTTGGAACAGTTTATTGGTTCATGAACATTATAGAAATATTAGATATTTTTTATTTTTTTTATTTTTCCACACTCCTTTTTTTAAAAATTTTTATTCTCTTTTTTGTGTTCCTGTTTGTTTTAGTTTGTGTCTTTGTACGTTTGCTCATCTCCTTCTTCTCCCTCCTGAACAGAGGTATTCTGGTCATCACAATAAGTTTTGGAAGTATACTGTAATTGACCTCTTTACCTTTGTGTACTTCTACCCTTTTGTGATCTCCCAAATCTCATTATTAATATCTCTTTTACCCCTCCTATATTTTACCACTTCTATTCCTGCTTCCCTTCCCTAGGGCCCGCTCTTTCTTTCCTTTTCCTTCTTTATTTTGTTTTTGTTTTTTTTTTCTTTTTTCAGGGCTGAGGACTTAACTCCGGGCCTTGCGTGTGTACTAGGGAAGCACTCTGCCACTGAGCTAATTCCCCAACCCATATCTTTTATATGTTTTTCTTGTTATTTCTTTCTTCAAATTAACCTCTTTGCCCTCTACTCTCTCAATTCCTAAACTTTATCCTGTTCTCTCTCTTCCTCACTCAGCTTTTAACCTACTCCCATCCCATTTTTACCTTTTCCTTATTCCTAATTGAATCGCTGTATACATGCTAACACCTTCAAGTTGTTTATCCTAACTCAGGAGCTTCACACTACCTCCCTACCCCACTTCTTTGGATTTCTAGATTGTGCTTTCCCCCCATCTTCTTAATCCCTGCCAACTGAAGAAGTGAAGATCATTCTTCAAAATGATTATTTGCTGATTATCTTAACATGTTGTGACAGCTCTCATGGAAGAAAACTGCTTTGAAAGGTGCTAATTATAATTATTTCTGTTTTAGTTGAAACTGTTCAGTATATGTACCCATAGGTTCACATTTCTTCATTGACTGGATTGGAAGCCAATGAGCTGTGCTTCCCAAGTAGCACCCTATCCCAACGAAGCACCAGGCATAAGAAGCTCCAATAACCGTTACAACAGTCGGTCTTCAAGCCACATCCTCTGTATCTGAAAATGAGGAAAAGGGGTAATTACTCTCGTCTTCATCCTCACAGCTCGCCATCCACGGACTCCATGGCCGGGGTCCTAGATGAAAACCAAGAAAAATATATCAACACTATGAAAGAAGAATTAAGGAATGAAATCAGAGAGCAGTTTCAGGTGATGAGAGACAACTTTCATAAGGAAATGAGGGAACAATTCCATGAAATGAAAGATCTTATTTATAAAGAATTAGACATCCTGAAGAGAGATGTAGCAGAGCTATCAGAATTGAAAAATACTGTCAACCAAATTAAATCCTCACTGGAAGATACTAACACTAGAGTAAACTCAACAGAAAATAGAACCTCAGCACTCGAAGAACGAACATCAGGTAATGAAGACAGGTTGAGCAATGTTGAGTTCAAGGAGGACAGACAAGAAAAGAACCTTATCATACATGACCAGAACTTCCAAGTAATATTTGATGAGATGAGAAGAAACAACCTGAATATTTGGAGTGGAAGAAAACATAGAATAACAAACAGGAGGTATTAAGAACATATTGAATGAAATAATCAGGGAAAACTTTCCTCATATCAGGATTGATCCAGATTACAATATCCAAGATGCCGTTAGAACACCAAACCGACCTAACCAAATGAGAAATTCACCAAGACATATCATATATAAAATGATTAACAGAGAAACTAAAGAAAGAATTCTAAAAGCAGCAAGGGAGAAGCCCCAAGTCACGTTCAGAGGCAGACCAATCAGAATCAGCATGGATTTTTCAGACCAGACGATGAAGGCCAGAAGAGCTTGGAACAATATTTTTCAAGTCCTGAAAGAGAACAATATTTTTCAAGTCCTGAAAGAGCCAAAGTTAATATACCCTGCAAAACTCAGCTTTAAATGTGACGGAGAAATTAAATACTTCAATGATAAATTCAGGCTAGCAAGATACATGAACACAAACCCTGCATTACAGAATATTCTCAAGGACATTCTGCATTCAGAAGAACACGCTAATAATTCTCTAAACCCCTAAACAAGAGTGTCTACAATCACAATACACTGCAATAGAAACCCAAGATGGCACAAAACACAGCAACAAATACAAAGTCTGGGACTCAGATTCCCATGTCTATCCTAACTCTGAATGTGAATGGTCTCGCTGCCCCAATTAAAAGACACAGATTGGCTTCCTGGATTAAAAAACAAAATGTTGTCTGCAAGAGACACATCTCACACTCAAAAATGGACACAGACTGAAGATGAAAGGTTGGCAAAATGTCTACCAGGCCTGTGGCCCAAAAAAGCAAGCTGACATGGTGATCCTAATATCTGAGAAAGTTAACTTTGATCCAAAACGACTTAGAAAGGACAAAGATGGACACTGTATCATACTAAAAGGCACAATTCACCAGGAAGACTTAACAATAGTTAACATTTATGCCCCCAATCACAATTCCCCCAAATACAAGGACATTAAACCCCTCATAGATCTCAACATAATAATACTGGGGGAGCTTCAATACACCATTATCAACATTGGACAGTGTCGTTGTCGCTTCGACCAGCGAGGCGGCAATAACGACGTGTACACTTTTGTTGCTTGTGGAGATCTCTTGTTCTTTATTCAGGAAGTTACACTGCTTATATAGTAAAAGTGAACCAATCCGTAGGCTGTTGCTATGACGAAGAAAACTCTACTGCCGGCTCCTATTGGTTGTCCCTAGGTGGTCAGATGTTGCAAGCACAAGAACCAGGAACAGCAAGAGGTCAGCTGACTTGGTTTGGCCAGCTGCCAGCCGCCATCTTAAAGCTGCCTGTGTGGCGTGGGCCCCGGGTGCCGCCCACCACAGGACAGATCATCAAAACAAAAAATCAACAAAGATATCTCCAATCTGAATTTCTCTATTAACCAATTGGGCTTAACAGGCATCTACAGAATATTCCATCCTAAATTGGCTGAATATACCTTCTTATCAGCAGCTCACAGATCCTTCTCAAAAATAGACTACATTTTAGTCCACAGAGCTAACCTTAACAAATTCAAGAAAGTGGATATAGTCCCATGTACCCTGTCAGATAAAAATGCCATGGTCTTAGCAATCAACAACAACAACAACAACAACAAAAATAACAGAAGCTGCTATAATACTTGGAAATTGAATAATACCCTTTTAAATGAAGAATGGATAAAAGACCACATGATAGCAGAAATCAAGAAATTCTTGGAAATTAATGAGAATGATAAAATGACATATCGAAACCTCTGGGATAGTACGAAAGCATACTTAAGAGGTAAATTTATAGCACTGAATGCATACATCAAAAATCTGGAAAGAGCCCAAATAAATAGTCTTATGCTCCAACACAAATTCCTACAGAAAGAGGAACAATCCAATCCCAAAGTTAACAGAAGACAGGAAATAACTAAAATCAGAGCTGAAATCAATAAAATTGAGAACAAAGAAACAATACAAAATATCAATAAAACAAAGAGTTGGTTCTTTGAAAAAGTAAATAAGATCAACAGACCCCTTGTCAACCTTACCAAAAAGAAGATTGAAATGAAGCAAATCAATAAAATCAAAGATGAAAATGGAGATATCACCACAGACTCAACCAAAATCCAGGTTATTATCAGATCTTATTTTGAAAACATACTCTGCCAAGTCTGATAAACTGGAAGATATGGAAACATACTTAGCCACATACGACATCCCCAGATTAATACCAGAAGACTTTGAATACCAACCTATCCTAGGTTCTGAAATCGAAGCAGCAATCAAAGGCCTCCCAAAAAAGAAAAGTCCTGGACCTGATGGATTCATGGCAGAATTCTACCAAATGTTCTCAGAAGAATTATCACCGATCCTCTACAAGCTTTTTGATAAAATTGACAGGGTTGGAGCACTACCAAACACTTTTTATGAAGCAAATATAACTCTCATACCAAAATCCAACAAAGACTCATCAAGGAAAGAAAACTATAGACCAATTTCCCTGATGAACATAGATGCAAAAATCCTTAATAAAATTCTAGGCAATCGGATCCAAAAGTGCATTAAGCAGATACTATATCATGATCAAGTGGGCTTCATTCCTGGAAAACAGGGCTGGTTTAACATTCACGAAACAATAAATGTAATTCACCACTTAAATAGAATTAAAAATAAAAATCATATAATCATCTCCATCGATGCAGAAAAGGCCTTTGATAAAATTCAGCATCCTTTTATGCTCAAAAGCCTGGAGAGGATAGGGATCAAGGGAAGATATTTCAACTGGGTAAGATCCATTTACAACAGACCCATAGCAAACATTATACTCAATGGTGAAAGACTGAAAGCATTTCCTCTTAATTCAGGAACAAGAAGGGTGTCCACTTTCACTACTATTATTCAATATCATCCTTGAAACTCTTGCCAGAGCCATCAGACAAGAGAAGGAAATCAAAGGATTTTGAATAGGAAAAGAAGAAGTCAAGTTGTCTCTATTTGCGGATGACATGATCCTCTACCTAGAAGATCCTATAACCACAACCAGGAGACTTCTGGAGCTTATAAATGACTTTAGCAAAGTGGCTGGTTGTAAGATTAACACCAGTAAATCAGTAGCTTTCCTATACTCCAGCAATAAGGACACTGAAGAAGAAATTAGGAAGTCTGTCCCTTTCACCATCTCTTCCAAAAAAAAAAATAAAATACTTGGGCATAAATCTCACAAGGGATGTTAAGGATCTATACAACAAAAATTATCAAACTTTAAAAAAAGAAATTATAGAAGATCTGAGTAGATGGAAGAACATTCCATGTTCATGGTTAGGATAGAATCAATATCATCAAAATGGCCATTCTACCCAAGGCCCTATACAGATTTAATGCAGTCCATATCAAGATACCAACGTCATTCTTCATGCATATAGAAAAAGCAATACTCAAATTTTTATGGAATAACAGAAGACCCAGAATAGCCAAAGCATTATGCAGCCAGGAGGTGGAGGCAGGAGGCTTCTCAGTTCCTGACCTGAAATTATACTACAAGGTATAGTGAGAAAAACAGCATGGTATTAGTACCAAAACAGAATGGAAGACCAATGGAATAGAATAGAGGATTCTGATATGAATCCTCATATCTTTAACTATCTGATATTTGATAAAGGGGGCAAAAACATAGTGTGGAAGAATGATAGCCTGTTCAACAAATAGTGTTGGACAAATTGGAAAGCCATATGTAGACAACTGAAAGTGGATCCTTACCTTTCACCATGCACAAAAATTAAATCAAAATGGTTCAAGGATCTGGATATTAAACCAGCAACCCTACAATTGCTTGAAAAAGAAGTAGGATCGACATTACATGACATAGGGGTCGGCACTGCCTTCCTTAACAGGACTCCCATGGCACAAGCAGTAAATTCAAGAATAAATGCATGGGATGCAATTAAAGTAAAAAGCTTTTGCACAGCTAAGGATTTAGTCAAGAGCCTCAAGAGAGAGCCTACAGAATGGGAGAAAATTTTTGCTTGCTATACGTCGGACAGAGGGCTAATATCCAGAATATACAAAGAACTCAAAAAATTAAATACCAAAACTACAAATAACCCAGTTAATAATGGGCTATGGAACTAAAAAGAAGCTTCTCAACGGAAGAAGTCCAAAAAGCCCATAAACATATGAGAAAATGCTCTACATCACTAGCAATAAGAGAAATGCAAATCAGAACTTCGCTGAGATTTCACTTCACTCCAGTCAGAGTGGCAAAAATGAAGAATACAAACGATGACAGGTGCTGGAGGGGCTGTGGAAAAAGAGGAAAGCTGTCACATTGCTGGTGGGACTGCAAACAGGTACAGCCATTTTGGAAAGCAGTGTGAAGACTCCTCAAAAAACTAGGGATGGAACCACCTTTTGACCCAGCTATCCCACTCCTGGGTATCTTCCCGAAAGAGCTAGAATTGGCTCACTATAGAATACGGCTTTTCCAATGTTTATAGCAGCTCAGTTTACTATAGTCAAATTATAGAACCAACCCAGATGCCCCTCACTTGATGAATGGATACAAAAACTGTGGTACATATATATGATGGAGTACCACTCAGCTATTAGAGAAAACAATATTATGGCATTTGCAGCCAAGTGGATGGAGATGGAAAAAAATTTGCTAAGTGAAGTATCCCAAACTCAGAGACTCAAGGGCTGAGTGTTTTCTCTCATCTGTGAATGCTAGAATATAAGCAGAATTAGTACGTTAGATGGCTAATCTGACAATTACCTCAGCATGTATGAATTCTTACATGATCATCAGGAACTCTACTTAGGTTCCTGAGGGACCTAGGGAGGAGGTTAGGGAGGAGGGAAGGGAATAGGAAGGACATCAAGGTGACCAGAGGGAAGTATGGGGGAATCTAACCTGAGGGGAACCTCTGACTTCCACAAGAAGTCCAGTTAACTTGGGTTTTAAGTAAAGTGAAACATGGAACCATGGGGAACCCAAAGGGGGAAACCATGGTCTGATACCAATATTCTTGTTCTGTCATTACACTTTTGTTCTTAATTGTGTGATGATGCACCCCTCCTGTTATAAGACCATGTTTATTGAATAAAAATTTAAAAAAAAATTGTCTTGGTTTGTTTTCTAGCAATGTAATTTTTTTCCTTCCAAAATTACCTATCAGACTCAGCAAAGCTATGTTATTGAACTTGTGTTTTAAAACCTGAAAAGGTTATGGGAGTCTGTGCAGTACAACTACATTTTAAAATACAAAAGTCTTGTTATTCCAGTTTTAAGCTATTCTCTAGTTTCTACAAGTTCCTCTTACCTATTAGGTGACTACTTCAATTATTTGACTAAAATGCCATACTAGTTCTTTGTAGAATCAGCTTTTTTTTTTTTAAGCCAAAATTGCATGATTTTGCTTATTTTTACTTTGGAAAGAGGTAAGATTAATGATTAATGGGTTGTTAATACAAACAGGGTTGGGAAAAAGCAAGTGGTTAGATAATACATCATTTTCATGGTCTGCGTATTATAGTTATACATGTTATTAAAGTATAAGTTATGTTTCATACTGTTAATTTGAGAGTGTTTTGTGTGGGGTGTTTTCTTCTTGTTTTGTAACTAGGTGGGCTTATGCTATACGTAGTATTCTTGAAGTTAATGTTTGCCCCAGCCTACGGATGTGGTCATGGAAGCATATTCGTGAACATAGACAAAAACTGAAGCAATATAAAGAACTGTACAAAAAAAAATTAATAAATAAAAAGCCACCTGGAGAAATTCTCATCTCTTTAGAGGTTAGCATTTAAATTAAGAAATCACTATTTTGTGTTGCATAATGCCTACTTTAGTCATTAGTGGCTAATACTTCCTAATAAATCGTTCTAATTTTCATGACTGTATTCTTTTTTTTAAGTTTTCTATTTTTATTTATTTATTTTGTATTCTTTATTTTAGACATCTTTGTGCCCTTATTCTAATTTACTTGGGTAACAAAAGAGTTTGTGAAATTCTCCAATCAGCTTTTAATATTTAGGAGAAGGGATTTGTGTAACATAGGAACTTGGAAATCTCATTTTATGTTGTTTTTAACCTCTAAAGTCAAAATGAAGTACATGGTACGTTATTTTTAGACTTCTGCGTTGATTTCCAAAGCTGTATATTATCGGGCACCTTTACGTTTTGCTGTCTTGTCATCGGATTGTACATTAATTAAGTTTCCTGTCTTCTGTAGGTTCAGTGCTCATTCTTGTAGACAGTTGTGCTAATATATGCTGTCTGTCTTCTACTTAAGTATCATCTCTTAGATGAACTTCTTTGAATTTTTGTCCTATACAGAGCTTTTTTTTTAAATTTAAATTCTTGTGTACCTCTAGTTTTTATCAGCAGCTTTACACTTAATAATCTGTCTTGAGGTACTATTTATGTAATAGTCTCCTTATCTTTTAGCATTTTACATATTCTAAAGGAGCTATTTTAAAAGATGGGTAAAGTACAGCTTAAAGAGTCAAAGGGAGTTAGTCTCTAGAAATTAATGTAGCCATTCTGAATCTAGAATGTGTGTCCAATTATAAACTCCCTGAAGACGGAGTTTTACTTTCATTTTAAGGTGGAATACTTTCTGAAGACCCAGGGCAATTAGGAATGCTTGAGTTTAGAGACTTTGAGTGGTTTCAGATTGCTCTACTTAGTTTTGAATCTTAATCCAAATCCTTTAAGTCTGTTGAATAGTGGAATTCTATTAACTTTTTTTGTTCTGTTTTTTGTTTTCTATATTTTGTTTTGTAGATAATAATGGGAAAAAGTGGGTTGAGCATGAAACTTGATAGTTATCATGGAATAAATAAATATGATGAAATATTTTAGCTTATCTCAGTTAATTTTAATAGCTATTACAAACTGAAAAGTATAAAAGTTAAAAACAAGTTTTAAATATATTTAGGTCTACTTAGAATATCTTAATGATGAGATACAAACTGCACATGTATTATGAATAATTTATAATTATATTTTTAGTTGAAAATGACACTAATGTGTTTACTTTTAGCTATAGTTAAAATCTACATAAAAGTTACTTTAAACAATATATGTATCTTTCAGTATGTATGTATACCTCTCATAGAGTTTGTAATGCTTAAATGCATGACACATGATTTTTTTATTCAGAAAGTTAATCTGTTTTAGTAATTTTCAAGCTGATATTATATATATATGCAAACATTGCCTTTCAGAATTTAGCAGATATCTTATATTGATGGAGGTTCTCTTTTCTGCTTCCTCTCATTTTTTCTATACTGTAGCAGTTTCATAGATAATATGCTAAAGTTATTTGTGTAATATTACCACTTTTTTTATATTTTCAGGAGCTGGAAAAAGCCTTGGATGTCTTTAATATAACTATAGCTAGACAACAGGCAGAAGTTGAGGTAATTTTGGATTTTCTTTCTTTATTAAGAATAAATTTGAATTCCATATGGATATAACAAATACGTTATCAATATTGTGTTGTAAAATAGTTTCCTTTAAAGGGTTCAAATTTGCATTTTCATATTATAAGAAAATCTGATTTCATCTTTTATCTTATCTATTTAAATTAGATAAGTTTGTATGGAAGGAATCTCTTGTAAATAATTGGCTTTTCAGATGTTCAGAGTTCATATTGAAAATGAAAGGTGAGTTTTTTCTCACCCTACCCAAGTTACCATATCTTATAAGATAGTAAGGACAAACTATGTGGTAATCCTAAATTCTTAGGTTTGGCGAAGGTTAAAGTTACTGTATTCTTTTGTCAGTGTTTATTATTTATTGTTTACATGCATTCAAGTATATACATTTTAGAAATATGCTTCCACTTTTAATTTTTTTTAAAGAGAGAGAAGACAGAGAGTCAATTTTATTTATTTATTTTTCTCTGATTTTTGTTTTTCCACCTCTTAGTTGTGTTTTTGGTGGTGGTGTTTGAACCAGGGTCCCAGTGCATGCCCAGGCAAGCATTGTACTGTTGAGCCACCTCTCCAGCCCCTCCCTTTCTTTTGATTGCTAAAAAAAGGATTTGTCATTTATTGGAATTTTTATTAATTTTAGGTGAAGAAAGCTGGATACAAAATTTATAAAGGAGGAGTAAAAGATTCAGAGGATAATAAAGGATGGTTTAATTGGCTGTGGACTTGGTCAGAATCACATACTAAACAACAACCAGATGTTAAACCTGGAAGTATGTCGTTTCATTTTATAGTAAAGTGTTTAATCATCACTTGTGAAAATAAAGTTTTGCAGAAAAATTTCTAATTAAATAGTCATTGGAAGAATATATATATAATGATATGCAGTTTAAATTTGTTATTATCAATAAAGTTGCTGTTTAAACAGTTAAATATGTAAATGAAATAAAACGCTTAAAAAATCTTACTAGTGCTTACAGAAGAACTTTATGCTCAGAAGTTTAGTGAATACATACAGTGTTGAAATAGATGTTTTATTTTGAAACAGGGTCTTGACAATTTGCTAATGGCTTTGTTAAATTGCTAAGGCTGGCGTTGGACTTGAATCCTCCTGCCTCAGCCTCCTCAGCCTCTGGAATTACAGGCATGTGCCACTGTGCCCAGCAGGATTTTTGTTTTTTAACCAAATGCTTGAGATAATTGGTTTCAAGGCTTAGTGTCTTAGGTGTACATCTTGGATTTATTACTTGGTGACAGTATGACCCCAGCAAGTTACTTAAGTTCTCTGAACCTCTTTTTAATCACCTATAAATTAGGGAAAAATTATTATACTACCTCTGCTTCCTTTGTGTGCTAAGTGTGTTCTTTACTAAGTCCCCAATTCAGTTAGTAATGTTTTGAGCTCTAGCTTAATATAAAGATTTAGAAATTTATGTTGCTAAATTTATATGTTTAGTAATTTATATCTTAGGAGACTAACTTCTAAAATTGCAGTGGCATCCTTATGTTCATTGATACTTAAAGATATTAGAAAAGGAAGGTAAAATCTGCATTTCATTTATTAAGTTAGCTAAAATATATTTTAGTTTTATGTTGCAACCACTTAGGAACATAAAGTACTTTGTGATTTGTAGTTCTTGCAGAAATGTTGACACCTGAAGAAAAACTTTTACTCTATGAAGCAATTGGCTATAGTGAAACAGCAGTTGATCCAACCTTGCCCAAAACAGTAAGATGTTTTCTTATCTTACATCTCTAAGTTTAATGTTAGATATTTCTATTTTCTCAGAAATATGTGCTATTGACTTTTTCTGTGACATTTTTGAGTCTGTAAATATTGCATTTATTTTAAGTTCTAAGGTAAGAACAAAGAATGTCCTTTATTTTTTGTTGTTAATGTGGTGCTTCTTTGGGAGAATAGATGAAGGATTGTTTTTAAAGTATTTTGTGGTTTTTGAAAGGAATAAACTATATTGAATAAGATTATTTGTTTTGTTTATATGTGTGTTTTTCATTTTCATTTTATTCTTCTGGATATACTCTAGTTCGAAGCTGTGAAGTTATTCGTTCACTTGAAAAGTATGACTATTGTTCTAAGAGAAAATAACCAAAAACCGGAGCTGATAGATATTGTAGTAGAAGAATTTAGCACTTTAATTGTTCAAAGACCAGGGGCACAAGCAATCAAGTAAGTATTTATTTTCTTTCACAGGTTAAGCATACCTAATGTGAAAATCTGAAATGCTCCAAAATCCAAAATGTTTTGAGTGCCAACAGAATGCCTCCAGTGGAAAATTCCACACCTGATATTATGTGATGGGTTTTAGACAAAATGCAAGTGCACTAAAAATGTTGTGGTGGCTCAGTGGTTCGAATATTTGCCTGGCATGTGTGTGCACGTGGGTTCAAACCTCAGCACCAGATACACAACTAAGTCCCAGAAACAAAGGCCAGATGAAAAACTAAACAAAGTTGATTCATATTCATTCTCTCTCTCTCTCCCCCCCTCCCTCTCCCCTCTTAAGAAAAAAAAAATTGAGGCTCTGTATATGAGATACACATTAATAAATTTTATGTTTAGACTTGAGTCCCATCCCCAGGATATCTTGTACATATGCAAATATTAAAAAACCTGAAAAAATATCCCAAATCCGAAATACTGCTAGTCCTGAGCATTTCAGATAAGGGATACTGAATCAAGTTTAAAAGAAAATGTTTCATAGTGAGATTGAACTTGGCAGTTAATTTTTTGGTCTTATAAATAGTACTGTGGCTTAATATATACTTTTTGTTTTTAGGAACTTAGATTTTTTTTCTAGTAATAAAAAATAAATTTTTAGGGGCTGGAGTGGTGGCTTGGCAGTTTTGGCGCTTGCCTGGCATGCGCAAGTACACGAGTTCAAACCCCAGCATCCACGAACACAACTAAGAATCAGAGCAGTGAAAGCCATGTGAAAAACTCAATAAAAATTGATTAGCTCTGTCTCTCTGCTGTCCTTCTCTCTTAAAAAAAAAAGGTAAAAAAATTAAATAAAATTTTAAAATTTATTCAGAATTAAATGATTGCATAAGGGTTACTTAGCTTCTTTGGGTAAGTGAACAGTAAGCTACATTGTTGATTCCCCACCTAGATCCCTCCCTCCCCTTCCCTCTACCTTCTGTCCTGCCTCTCCTGATTCCCTCTCACCCTACATACCTATGGTTCTCCTAGATTGTGTGTTGCTGTGCCCTTGGTAGGTCTAATACATGTGCTTGACTACCTTTTACCCAAACCTGTATTTTGTTCTTGCTTCCCAAAGGAGGGAAAACCTTTGTTCCTTGAGTCTCTGAGTTTGGCTAACTTTGCTCCACATGATTTCCTTTGCCATCCATTTACCTTCAAAGGCGTAATATTATTGTTTCTAGTAGCTGAGCAGAACTCCATTGTATACATATACCACAGCTTTTGGATCCATTCATTCAGGGGCATCTGGGTTAATTCCATAATTTAGCTATTATAATTGATCTGGTGCAGACATTGATTTTGCTGTGTCGCTGTAATGTGCTGATGCCGATGCTGATTTTTTTTTTTTTAAGAGGGGGAGAGAGAATCAATTTTTTTTTTTAAATTTAGTGTTTCATGTGGGCTTTCATTGCTCAGACATTTTGTTGTGTGGGTGGTGCTGGGGTATGAACCTGTGTCCCTGTTTATTCGAGGCAAGTGCTGAAATCACCGAGTCACTGTTCCAGCCTGTAATGTGCTGATTCTAACTGCTCTGGGAAAATACCCAGAAGAAGGATAGGTGGTTCGTACCATGAACCAATCCCTAATTTCTTGAGGAGTTTCCAGAGAGACTGTCTGCAGTTCCAATAACAGTGTGCTACTGTTCCTATCTCCCCACAACCCCTCCAACATTTGTTACTTTTTGTATTCTTCATCTTTGCTAGTCTGACTGGAGTGAGGTGAAATCAGTGTAGTTTTGATTTGCATTTCTCTGATTACTAGCGATTTAGAAAACTTTGCCTTGCTCATTTTCCTCTGTTGAGAAATTTCTGTTTAGCTCTCTGGCCAATTTATTAATTGGATTGTTTGTGTTTTTGGTGTTAATATTTTTGAGTACTTTATAAAATTTGGGTATTATTCCTCTGTTGGAGGAATCACAGGCTATGATTATCTCCCATTCTGTGGGTTATCTCTTGATAGATTTTTAAAAATTTTTTATTGAGTTATTATAAATTCATAATAAAGTCACCATATGATAGGTATATGTTCTTATACCAGAATTATACCACATCTCAGTCTCTTGACTCTTCTATATTTTGCCCCTACAAGCAATATAAATGCTTAGTTGTGAAGTTTCTGGGGGATAACGAGTATGCTACCTTGTTGATGTCTTCCTAGATCCCACCCTATTCTCCATTCCTCTCCCATCTCCCACCTGCCCTTCTTCTCCTTACCGCCCCCCCGCCCCATGTATGTATGGATGTCCTGAATTATATGTTGGTATTCCTTTGCTGGGCTAATACATGAGGTTGACTACCTTTCATCTAAGACTGGGTTTGGCTCCAGCCTCCACAAATGAGTGAAAATGTTTGACCCTTGACTCGCTGGATTTGGCTAACTTTGCTCAGCATGATTTCTTCCATAGCCATCCATTTATCTTGAAAGGCTGCAATACCATTGTTTCTAGTTGCTGAGTAGAATTCCATTTGTGTATGTGTGTGTGTGTGTGTGTATCACAGTTTTTGGATCTATTCATCCAGTTGAGGAGCATTTGGGTTGGTTCCATAATTTAGGTATTGTAAATTGAGCCACTATGAACATAGATTTTTCTGTGTCACTGTAATGTGCTGATTCTGACTCCTTTGGGAAAATACCCAGAAAATGGGATAGCTGGATCATATGGTGGATCCATCTTTAATTTTTGAGGATTCTCCACAGTGCTTTCCAGACCTGCTGGACCAGTCTGCAATTCTATCAACACTGTGGTAGTGTTCCTAAATCCCCACAACCTATCCAGCATCTGTTACTGTTTATAGTCTTCATTTTTGCCTGACTGAAGTGAGATGAAATCTTAAAATGTAGTTTTGATTTGCATTTCTCTGATTCCTAGTGATTTAGAACACTTTCTCATGTTTTCATTGGCTGGCTCAGTTTCCTCTGTTGAGAAGTTTCTGTTTAGCTTTTTGGCCCATTTATTGATTGGATTGTTTGTGTTTTTGTAATTGAGTTTTTTGAGTTCTTTGTAAATTTTGGATATTAGTCCCCTGTTGGAGTGATCACAGGCCATGATTCTCTTTGATTCTGTAGGTAGTCTTTTGACATTTTCGACCAATTCCTTGGATGAGCAAAAGCTTTATAATTTAATGGCATCCCATTCATTACGTCTTGACTTCCACTTTGGGAATCTTTTTGAAGAAGTCCTTGCTAATTCCCAGATGCTGGAGCATTGGTCCTAATTTTTCTTCTTGCAGTTGTATGGTAGCTGGTTTAATTCCTAGTTCCTTGATCCATTTTGATTTGACTTTTTACAAGGTGAAAAATAAGGATCAGATTTCAAATTCCTACACATGCTGTCCAGTTTGCCCAGCACTGTTTGTTGAATAGGCTGTCTCTCCTCCATGTTATATTTAACCCCCCTTTTTCAAATATCAGATGTTTAAAGATTTGTGGGTTTTCTTTTTTCTCAGAATGTTCTATTCAGTTCCATTTGTCTTCATTCCTATTTTGATACCAGTACCATACTGTTTTTGTTGCTGTAGCTCTATAGTATAGTTTTAGATCTGGTATTTTAGAACCACCTGTTTTGGCTATTCTGGGTTTCTTGTTCCAAATGAATTTGAGAATTGCTTTTTCAATATCTGTAAAGAATGACATTGGTATTTCAGTGGGGATTGCATTGAATCTATACAGCTCTTTTGGCAGAATGGCCATTTTAATTAATTAACTTTTCCTAACTAAGAACATGGAACAGCTCTTCATCTTCTCAGGTGTTTTCAATTTCTGTCTTCAGTGTTTGATCATTTTTGTTGTACGGGTCTTTTACTTCCTTTGATAGATTAATTCCCAAGTATTTTATTCTTTCTGAGGATATCATGAATGAGACCTATTTCCTGATTTCTTCTTCTGCCCTATTATTGTTAGTGTATATGAAAGCTATTGATTTATGGGTGTTCATCTTGTAGCTACTTTGATAATTCTGTTTATAAGCTCAAGCCGTTTTCTGGTAGACTTCTGAATCTTCCAGATATAGGTTCATGTTGTCAGCAAACAAGGATCGATTGATTTCCTTTCTTCTTATTCCTATCTCTTTGATTTTTTTCTCTTGCCTGATTGCTCCAGCTAGGGTTCTGTGGCTATATTGAATAAAAGTGGTGAGAGCGGACAGCCTCGCCTTCTTCCTGAGCTTGGTGGAAATGCTTTCAGCTTTTCTTCATTTAGTATTATAAAAACTGAGGGTTTGGCATATATGGCCTTTACAAAGTTAAGATAAGATCCTTTGATTCCTATTTCTCTAGAGTTTTGAGCATAAGTGGATACTGGATTTTATCAGAGGCCTTTTCTGCATCAATTGAAATGATCATATGGATTTTGTCCTTATGTCTGTTTAAGTGATGAATCACATTTAGTGATTTGCATAAGTTGAACCAGCCTTGTTTCCCTGGAATGAAGCCCACTTGATCATGAATTATCTTCTTGATGTGTTTTTGAATGCAGTTTGCTAGAACTTTATTAAGGAATTTTGCATCAATGTTTATCACAGATATTGGTCTTTAATTTTTTTTGTTGGTGTTGTTGGATATCTTTGTTGGGTTTTGGTATCAGAGTTATGGTGTCTTCATAAAAAGTGTTTGGGAGAATTCTCTCTTTTTTAGTTTTTTGGAATAGCTTTATAAGGAGAAGTTTTAGCTCCTCCTCAAAGGTGTGGTAAAAGTCACCAGGGAATCCATCTGGTCTTTGGCTTCTTTTCTTTGGCAGGTTTTTAAATCCTGTATGGATTTAGTGCCTGTTCTTGGGCTGTTTACGAATTCAGTATCATCCTATATCAATTTGGGAATGTTGTGTGTGTCTAGAAAATTGTCCATGTCTTCTCGATTATCTAATTTAGAGGAATATAGTTTTTCTATATATGTTCTAATCATCCGTTTGATTTCTGAGGGTCAGTGGTGATCACTCCCTTTTTGTTGGAGATTTTGTTGGTTTACTTTGATTCTTTCCTTCTTTTAGTGAGATTTGCTAAGAGCCTATCAATTTTATTTATTTTTTCAAAAAACCAGCTCTTTGTTTTGTCAATTGTTTTTATTGTTTTTGTTCTCAATTTCATTGATTTCAGCTCTCATCTTGATTATTTCCTGTCTTTTGCTGGGTTTGGAATTAAATTGTTCTTACTTTTGTAGGGATTTGTGATGGAGAATAAATTTATTTATTTGGAATCTCTCCTGATTTTTCATGTAGGCACTCAGTGCTATAAATTTTTCCCTTAGCAATGCTTTCTTTCTTTTTTTTATATTTTAAATAAATATTCTTTATTCAGTTATGTCACAGAAATGACTGAGGCATATTTAAGATAGTGGCAAGTGATGATCAAGATCTCTGAAATTTTTTCTGTAACAAGGGATATGTAAGACTTAAAGCTTTTCTTTATTGTTCCCCAAAAAAAGTAAATGCACACAGTATTTGACTCTTAAACTGAATCATCACACAGTCTTGTGGATATGTAGGAGTACAGTTATGTAAGGCAAAGCAATGAGATGAGTGTTGTAAATCTAATAAGTATGAGATTAACAATGCTTTCATGCTGTCCTCAAGGTTTCAGTATATTGTGACTTCATTCTCATTCTCATCCAAGAATTTCTTAATTTTTGCTCTCTTGTCTTCTTGGATCCATCTTTCATTCAATAGGGTATTATTCACTCTCCATGTATATGTGTGTTTTCTGCTGTTATTTTTGCTGTTAGTTGGTAGGGTCATGACATCATAGTCTGAAAGGATACATGGATAAATATCTACTTTTTGTATTTGTTGAGATTTCCATTGTGAACGAGAATATGATCTGTTTTGGAGAAGGATTATTATGTAGTAATTTTTTCACATATTTGGGAATGTTTGTGTTTAGAGAGTACGTGGTTATATGTTCTTGTTATATTGTTCTCTTTACCAGGATGTAGTGGTCTGCTTTATCTCTTCTGATTAAGTTATGTTTGAAATCTGCTTTGTTAGATATTAATGTATTGCAACACCAGCTTCCTTTCTTGGGCCATACGCCTGGAAGGTTTTTTTCCATGCTTTCATTCTCAATCTGTGGAGGTCATTGGTTGTAAAATGGGCCTCCTGTATGCAGCATATTGTTTGATTTAGTTTTTTGATCCAGTCTGTTAATTTGTATCTTTTAATTGTTGTGGTGGGACTATTCACATTCAGTTTAGGATAGTTATGTGATTGTGGTTCATAGCCATCGTGTTTTATTAGTTCTGTGCTCTTCTGATTGTCTTTTATTGTGTGTAGTTTTATTGAATTTCTCTTGTGGGTTTTGAGTATTATTTGCTTGTTATTCTATCTGGAGCTTATCTTTGAGAATTATTTGTAATGCTGGTTTTCTGTTCATAAATGTTGCAAGTTTCGTCTTATTGTGAAATGTTCTTATATCCCCTTTGAATTTGAACCTGAGTTTTCCTGGATAATAGTATTCTTTGCTGCAGGTTGTGGTCATTCAGAGATTGAGAAGTTGAAATATCTTCTTCCAGGATCTTCTTCCTTGTAAGGTTTCAGCTGAACATCAGAGGTGATCCTTATTCATTTGACTCTGAATGTTTTTTGTTGTTTCTTACAGTTTTTCGTTCTTTCCTTGGTTTCCCTGTTATATATTTTGAGTGTGATGTGTCTCGGTGAAGTTCTCATTTGATTAAATGTGTTGGTTGTTCTATATGCTTCCTGGTTGAGCCTATCTGACTCTGTTCTAATATGGGAAATTTTTTCTTTAACAATTTTGTTGAGAATGTTCTTTATATGCCATTCATTTGTGTTTTGTTACCTTCTTGTATCCCAGTTACTCTTGGAATTTTTTTATTTCATCCCCAACATTTTGAAAATTCTTCTCATGTTTTCTCACTTAGTCCCTTTATTAAGACTTCTTTTAGTTCATTGTTCCTTTTAGCAGTCAGATTGTTGATCATTTTTTCTAGTTTTTCATCCCACTTCCTATATATTGGCTCCTTGGCAGGGGAGCTGTGGGTTTGAAGCAAGCTTTTCTCGTTTGATTCTTCATCTTTGAAAAGCTTTTTCTGGTTCTTTCAATTGAGGTTCTCTGTGTGGAATATGGGCAACTCTCTGGGTGCTTCTTCCTTGCAGGTCAAAGGGTCAGTTCAGACACTGCCTCTCTGATGACTGACCAAGTTGTTCTAGAATGCTCTTTTTTTGCTGGAGACTCATTTTGATGTTTCTTTTGGAACTAGGCCCCAGGACTAAGATCTGGATCCTGATGGGGTTGCTGGGCATGCTGCTGGGTTATTGAATCTAAGTGGTGGGGGTGCATCACTGGGTCCTGGGGTCCTGGAGGCACTGAGTAGGCTAGAACAGGCCTGTCTACATGCTGCACTGGGACCTGGACTCCTTGGGGCAGGGACTGGCACAATATATTTGGACATGGCAATTATGTGAGGTGACTAGGTATGGTCTGGATGCGGGGTCTTAGGGGTGCCCTTCCAGGCTGGGATCGTAGTCTTGGGTCTGGGTGTGGGATCCTCAGGGTGTCCTGCATACCTGTGGGGCCGCAATTGGAGGCCTGGTCTTGCCTGGCAGCTGGGCAGAGTCCTTGGGGGTGTCCTTCACATCTGCCAGTGCTGGGACCAAGTCCTGGGTCTGCGCTCTGGCCTGACCTATTTTTGTAATTATCAGTGTATTAATTTTTAATTACTCTACATATTGAAAAGAAAACTGCATTCCAGTGAAATATAGGACACTAAAGAAAAGTACAAAAATGGTCTGAGGTTATAACACAGTAAAAAAACAACAGTAACAATGTAGTTTTTAATCTGGTAGTCTTCAGTTTATTTTTAAAGATAGCTTTATTGAGTTAAAACTCACATATCTCTAATTTATCCATTTGAAGTATATAAAAATTGATGGAGTTTTCACAACTTCATTATATATCAGTATCATATTAGTGTATTACAAGATTGTGTAGCTATCACCAGTATTTAATTCCAGGACATTGCAACACATTGAAAAGAAGCACTATACCTATTAGCAGTCACTCTCCTGTGCCCTCTTTCCTCAGTCCCTGGAAACTTTTAATTTGTTTTCTATTTCTAAGGATTTGTCTATTCAGATCAATTCATGTAAATGAAATCATTCAACTTGTGGACTTCTCTGTTTGGCAGTTTTTGTGTTTTTTTTTTGTTTTGTTTTTTCACTTAGCATCATATTTTTAAGGTTCATTAATGTTAACAGCATGAGTTAGTATGGTATTTCTTTTTATTGTTTAATAGTCCATTGTATATACCACCTTTTGTTTGTTTAATCTTCAGTTGGTAGGCATTTAGAGTATTCCATTGTGGCTATTATGAATATTCATGGACAAGATTTTATTTGGATATAGGTTTTACATTTCTTGGATAATGTTCCCAGTAGTGGAATTCTTATCTTATTTGATAATATGGTCTTTAACTTTTTGAGGAAGTCCCACACTGTCATTCCCACCAGTAGTGTATGAAACTTCCATTTTCAGTGTGTTCTCACCAGTATCTGTTATTATCTGTGTTTTTAATGGTAGTCATCTCAACCAGTATGAAGCTGTATCTTAATGTTGATTCAGTTGTTTTCTTTTCCCTGGTAGTTAATGATGCTAAACATCTTTTCCTGCAGTTATTAACCATTTTGTGT